>JAOXJP010009696.1:0-17877 GCA_025762735.1 Platanus orientalis | reverse complement strand
AAATTTTGCTAATTTTTCATTTTTTTAGGTTCCACCATCTAATTCTTGTGTAATTAATTTCTCGTTTCTTTCTTTTCTATCTTTTAATTTGAACATCTAACACCATCAGTCTATGTTGTGTGGTTAAACTCTCCCATGTAATTACCTTACAATCTTTACATATTGACTTTTCTAGCCTCCTAGTAAAAAAGAATTTCATGCAAATGGTGCAAACGATGCCAAGGTGTGAATACATCAGTACTGAAAAGTGATAAGCACGCCTCAAAAAAATCACAAAGGATCTTATCCTATCGGCTTATGACCTGTTAATGTCCTATATAATATAGGTGGCAGGAAAAAGTGAATTGCATTTTTCAAAAATTGTAATTCACTTTTTCCCTCCAATAGTATCCTACCACCTGTTAGACAGGACCTTAGCAGGTCATAAGTGGCTGGAGAGGATCCAATCTGCCAAAAAATGTAAATCACTTTTCCGGTGCTGATGCATCAGCTCCTTGGTGCCATTTGCACATGTTTGCACGAAATTCATTTGCACCTAATCCCAACCTGAATAAAATGAGTGAGAGTTGGATGAAATTTCAAATTTCCGGTGCAACTGGTAATGCAAGAGGAGTTAAATGATATATGATCTCTCTGCATGATTTCATGCGTTATGCCACCTTAATTTTTATTTTATTTATCTAGTAAAGTATGTGCTAGTGTGCCACCTAACTACAACCTACATGTGGCTAATAACCAGATGGAGAATGAAGCGGAGCTTCTGTGACCAATGAGTGATCACTCCAAGGGCCAACATGTGGTGTATATACTATTAAAAACATTTAAAAAATGTGCTCAATTTAAAAAGTGAGTATCCAAAAGGAAACACCAAATCCAAAACAAAACAAATGTTTCTAAGACCAAAAGTGTCTGACTCCAAGTATGTTAAGAGCAACACATGGTGTCTTTAAGTTAAAAGTTTTAAAGAAGGGCTAAGTTCAAAGCATAATTGGCGTTCAAAAAGAGACAAATTCAAAAACACATCATGTATCACTATGTGGCACGTTCACAAAGGTTCATAGACAATCATTCTCCAATTCAAAAATACATCATGTGTGACATATGTCACACATTGGTCACATCAATTTTGTTCATTGAAGATCATTGCCCGTGGTGCCCCTTGATGATATGGTTTAGTTATCATTAATGAAGGACAATTTCAAATAGAGAGAAATCCCACCACTTCCAATCAATACATATTTTTGGTAGGTACATGGATAGTAGAGGGGTTAAAAATTAGATAATTGAGGATGAGTATCTATGTGTATTTATTTAAATAATTGTTGTCAAATAAGGTAGGGAGAATAAAAAGCATTCAGTTTGAGTGCAAAAGGTAATCCAAGGAGAGCGTACCAATGATATCTTCCAAAAAATGGGCTATTCCAGCTCTCTTGATTCGTAATAGACAAGGCCTTGAGTACAATTTTGTCTATTACAAGATAAACCATGGGAAAAGGAGGGAAATTGCATTTTAACCTCGCTTTCTTGCTGTCTGATTCATGGTGATACCAGATGGAAAAACTTGGTAAAACTACTAGGGTGTTGAATAATTTCCATGTTTTACCATTTTTTCATATATTTGCTTATTCACCTATTCCTATCAAAATAATGGGAATAAGAGGGGAAGGGGAGGGAATGAAATGAAGAGTAACTTTTATTTTCTTTTCCTTTCTCTCCGTTTTGACATTGTCTGGTACAAGGTAAACCATGAGAAAATGAGGAAAAAATAAAACCACCAAAAGAAAAAGAGAGAAAGGAAAAGAAAAAAAAATCACTGTTCATTTCCTTTCCTTCCTTTCCCCCTCTTATTCCTACCATTTTTTTTAGGAACAGGTGAGTGAGCAAATATATGAAGAAATGAGAAAACATGAGAAAGGTTCAACATCATAGGTGGTTTTACCAAGTTTTTCCATCTGGTATCCCCATGCATCAGATAGCATGAAGGTGGGCAAAACTACAGTTTTCCTCCTTTTCCCATGGTTTACCTTGTAGTAGACAGGGCTGGTGGTTTTACTTTTCCCTCATTTTCCCATGGTTTACCTTGTAATAGACAAGGACTTATATTGTTCTCTCCTTTTCCCAAGTTTTACCGGCTAGGTTAATATTGGAATTCTAATCCATGATGAGAAAGGATCTTTATTATTCTGTTGATTCCAAAAGTAATAATAATAATAATAATAATAATAAATTATCATTGATTTTATTTGATATATAATTGTTTAAATTTATTTTGAAAATTTGAAAAAAATACTTTTTACAAATCATAAAACATGTTGTATATGTAAATCAATGATTGTGCTTGGTTAAACTATTATTGGAGCAAATGTAGTGTCCAGAATTTTGTATGTCCTGCCGTGTTTTGGAAACAAAGACTGATAAGTGGTGGTTTTTTGAACCTCTTTTAAATATGGAGCAAATATTCATTAGAACACTTTTTTTTATGGTTTTAACCCTATTTATCCCATTTGTATGGATACCTATTCATTCATTTAAAAACTAAATCTACAATTTTAACCCTATGCACTAATCCCTTGTGTCCAAGACACGGTAGGACATACAAAATCCTGGACACTACATTTGTTTCCAACTATTACATATCTCCATTATATATAATTTGTTTACAAACTGACAAAAAAAAAATCAAAAGAGAAATAAATATGAGTAAATGCTGTTTGGGTTAGGGCCATTAGGATGTGGGTACACATAGGCATGGCCCATCTGCTTAAAGAGCTATAAAAAATGTTTGTAAAAGTGTATTGAAGGAAATAAACGCTAACATTATGTTCATGATGAAAAAAAATTAAGAATAAGAGAAATGATGGCATGTTCTTTCAAATCATAGAGATGCCTAGCCACAAAATTTTACTTATATCTTGGGGTTGTCTACAAAAAAAAAAAAAACTACAGAGTTGAAATCTAAATTAAATCCTCTTGTGAAAGTCTACTACTAACTTATCTCTGTATATTATATATATATATATATCTGTCACTTCCCACAAGCTGGTGAGAGGTTGTGACAACACTTCACGCTTTGACTCAAAACACATCAGCAACTTGATCTAATACAAGCTACAACTACAAATAAGCATGCTGAATACACGTCCTCAATAACCAAAATGTGAATGTGAGAAAATCTTCTGTGACTAACATTGCTGTGACCAATGTGTGATCACAGCACGGACTAACACATAGTATATATGGGTTAAAGCGTAAAGCGTAAAAAAAAGGTACTCAATTTAAAAAAATACGTTCCCAAAAGGAGGGACCAAATTCAAATACATCACTTGTCAAGTTGTCAGCCTGTGATATACATCACATGTTGGTCACAAAAGATCATTTCCCGTGATGCCTTGATGTGTTAGTCAGTAGGTCAATGATGATTCATGTGGGGACTCTCTCTCTATCTCACTCACCCAATTTTATGGATAAAAAAACCGAAATAATGTTCTGTATAGATTTTGGTGTCCAGGACACCAGGGGACTTCACATGGAATAAAATGGACAAGACTTAGATGAAATTTCAAAGGCATCCCGTCCATTTTATTCTATATGACATCCCTTGGTGTCTGGGACACCGAATCCTAGACCGGACATTTGTCCTTATAAGGCATCCCGTCCATTTTATTCTATATGACATCCCTTGGTGTCTGGGACACTGAATCCTAGACCTGACATTTGTCCTTCTAAGAAATCATATGTGGATTAGTTGTCATTAATGGTCATCCCCTCGAGAATGGCCAATTCAAGACAACAAAGTTTTTTATGAAGATATTTATTAACTCGTGCATATCAGGAAGGGACTCAATGGTGAATTCTTGAAGCAACGTAGACTTTTATATCAAAAGAATGAAGTATCCAAGGACAAAAATATTCTGTAATATGATCCAAACACTATGATTCATATAAGAATAAAAATGTCTCATAATAAAAAGAATCTAATGTGATAAATTGTAATGAAAGAAAAAAACATATGAGCAAAAAACTATCCAAACAAAGTTTCGTTATATATATAAGTCGAAAATTATAAAGACTTCTCTCGAAATAGATAATGTTTATAGGTAAAAATGCCCCACATAGGTGAAATGACGGAAATACAAAGGCTCACATTGAAGCCACACATTGTTTCCTAGAAAATGGTCTGATGAAAATCAATGAAAGGCATGGATGCTATTGGTGACAAATAAGGTAGAACATAGGCTTTAACAGAAGTTGTTTAACCAATATATCATTGTGAGCTAAGAAGACTTGGATGAGGTGTGTTCTTCACCTCTGGAGATCACCTCAGGAGCTGCCTAGAATGACGGTTCCAAGCTGAAGGAGTAAAGGAAAGGCTCAAGTCAGTATGCCTCTCCAGATGTATGCTTTTTCTCAAAATCACTGGGTGCGTAAAGGAGCAGACAATGTATAAAGGGGGACTTAATCTCCAAAATTACGGATGACGCAACCTCTCTATCCACTCATCTACGATCTGAGAAGTATTCTAAGATTATTTGGTAGATCCATGTAACCCTCTCTAGCTCCTTAAATAAAGAGACTCGAGATGAAACGACCATCCATTAGTCGTGGGATTGTGGTCCAGGCAAGGGACATAGTGTGAAAAATAAACACTAAACATTTTCATGAGAAAAAAAAATTGAGTACCAATTACATGCTAGGAAGGGGAATTATCCCATTTAACATAATTTGAAACCACTTGAGAATATCGAGGTACATTGGTATGGTTGCAGAAAGGATAAGATATGATCATAACGTAGAAGGATGAGCATAAGAGGATGCTCAAAATTGGTATTTATAGACCACCAGAGGAAAGGATTACTAGGAAGTGATGAAGACGGTTTGGTTTCCCATGTAAAAACGGATGTTCATTCTACACGAGATCATTGGATGAATCTTAGAAGCAATTAGTGATATAGGATATTTCATCCTAAAAGAGACGCCATTTGGGATCACCTAGTTAAATCAGTTACATCATCAAGTATAGACTCCTAAAAATAATTAATATGGTTTACATATGTGAACTTGAAGTGTCAAATGAAGGTAACACGTGTCTAGTAAAGATCTAAACTAAACACATGTTGGGGGCATTTGTTGGCACAATTTTAAAAATATGCCTATAAACAGATGACACATGAGTTTTAATAGGTTTAAAAATTTAGTCACAAACAGGGACACGTGATGAAACTAGAGTCAAGACATGTGTCATGATAACTGACATACAATAAAAACATATCATCATTTACACGAAGTAGGTAAGGCCATGTCATTATGCATCCCACAACGGGTATTTGTCACAACATAAGAAAGTAGCTATGATGACGAAAAGGGGTAGGAAATGGAAGAAACCACCCAACAATGTGAAGAAGGAGTTACAACTATCGTAACTAATTGACTCGATATAAATAGATGGAAACTTGAAGAAGAAAAAAAAATCATCAACATCAACATCAACATCAAATTTTATTTCTATTTTAGGAGTATGGGTAGGTCTAACTTAGGAATATGAGTAATTTAACTTAGTTTGTAATTTGGCTCGAGATAATTGAACCTAGTTCATTCCTTAGATTTTATCACATACTTGTTTGATATCAAGTAGCACAGCTCTTTTGAAGAAACTAGTGACTAGTGGAGTTAAACAAGACATTTGCATTGTATCATCAATTGTTGCATCAACAAAATTTGGTTATACTTTTCTCATTTATTCCCTTTTAAAGTTTGTAAAGAGTCATCTTTGTTGAAATATGTAGTGAACCCGTTCTAGTCACCTGGACTAACCATATCTAGAACCAAGTGAGGAAGAAGAAAATTTCCTTACCAAAAGACTTACAACAAAGTCATACTTTTATTCATCACCATCCCATGACCAAGGGGATGCTGACCAATACAAAGGTGGACTTTAAACAAAAGTTGACTCTTGGATGTCTATCTCATGCTTCAACAAAGAAGACTAATTTCTATATCAAGCCCTGAAGAAATTTGTGTGTGTGTGAAAAGAGAAGGGAAAAATTAGTATCTATAGAGATAGTTTAGATTACAAAGCCTAAAGAAATTTTAAAATGAGGAACAGCGAAGAGTTTAATCTAAAAATGCATGCAGGTCCTACATTCACCTCTTTGCAAATATGTGTGCACTAACCAAAAGGATCATCTCCTGCCCACTAGTAAACTTGTGGCTTCATAAGACATACACATACACAAAAAAGTGAAAATCACCGTCCAAAACAGTGGTTTTCATTTTTTTGGCGATATGTGTCTCCTGAAACCACAAGATTGTTTGTGAGCAGGAGACTGTCTCAACTCTGTAATAAAATTGCCAAGCCCTAGAATTCAGCTAATGGAATTCCTAAGTATAGATTATTATGGGTCAAAAAGGGTTTGTGAGTCTAGTGATCGAGAGAGTGTAGCAGCGGAATGCACTTCCACAGCAAGTTGTGGAAAGTTAATTGTACTTAGTTCATCAACCATATCTTTGATTCATTTATCTTCTAAGCCCCACAAACCATTTCCCTCCTGTCGTCTTGAGGGGGCAGATTAATTTGTCGGGGCAGGAGACGGACACTTATGCCACCCCTCCCCCAAGAAAAAAGAAGTGAAAATTCATATTTTTTAAAGTACGTATCACGTATCCTACCCTGACAGAATAATCCCTCAGCAGGAGAGCATCCCCTAGGCATCTTGAAAGGGTATCTTTCCTTCGAAGAAGAGTATTATTTTTCTCACAATGATTGGCATTTTCCATTTTATATAGGGCTGTCAATGAGTGGGCTATGTTGGCTCAATGGGCTTTTTACAGGGCAGCTTAGGTCTGGCATGATAGGCCCATGGGCTAGGCACATCCCTATGTACTAAGGTTTGGCAAAGTTCCAGACCCCCCCGGATTTCATGCACACAAAAGATGTGTGCAAGTTGTATGCATGGACTAGGGGGCAGACACATCAGTGCCGAAAAGTGATAAGCGCGCCCCAAAAAAGTGTAAATCACTTTTCGGTGCTGATCCATCAGCCTCCTGGGCCATGCGCACAACTTGCACACATCTTATGTGTGCATGAAATCCGGGCTCATTCTCATAAGTGCGCCCCAATAGGATCTGCCACTGCCAGGTCCTATTTTTTTTTATATATATATTTTAATTTTTGTTTTTGGTTCTTACCTCTAGGGTCTACATTAGTATCTGCTTCCCAACCTGAGCAGGCGACTTCCACTGCTCACCCCACCCCCCTCTCCAGGGAATGGACCCTGGGTCTTCCCTATGGAAGACATATGCCTCAGCCACCAGAGCACTGGGGCCTTGGCGACCAAGCTCGATTTAATAATCACATATATAGATGTTTTGTGTAAATGTATTTTATTCATTATTCTATAGTACCCAAACAGGTTTCTACCAAAAAAAAGAAAAACCTGGTAATGTCATTTTTGTGTATGAATTATGTCAATCAACAGTCTTATACCCATTCAACCAAAATATTGTGGATTGTTAATAAAAAAAAGAAAAGAAAAACTAAAATATTGTGAATTATCGTTTGCGCTAACTCGGTAACTTTTAGAGGCTCTGTTACATGTCCAGTGGGCTTGTATACTGGGAAGGGGATTGGAGTTTTAGGTTAATCATGTGGGCTGAGCTTGGGCTAGGACTTGAGTTTTCCAAGCCGGGACTGGGCTCATCCTAACCCGTTTAACTGGCCCAGGCCCTGGCCTATTGACAGCTCTACTTGTGAATTGAAAAGTGCCCCACAGAGAAGTCTTTGTAGAACCAATCATGACGTGGCACATGTATTGGTAAGGGTATCCTAATCATTACACTGGGTCATTGGTCATTGCATATAGTAATTCAAATTTTAAAATAACCTGTTAGCATATCCAAATGACCAAAAGGAGAATGATTGTCTGTGTGGACACAGACCTCTATAAGCATATTGACACATGATGGAATTTTGAATTTGGTGTCAGAGAAATAAATGAGCCACCATGAGCTGAGACACAACAAAGGGGGGGGGGTGGTGTCCTGCAAAAAGTGTATGGGCCCCACCCCCCTTGTGTCTCAGCTCATGGTGGTTCATTTATTTCTCGACACAGAGGATACGAGTCCTGTTTTTAATGCCGAACACAACACTTGTCAGCTTATCATTCAACATACACACTACAGTCACATTTTCATCACAGAACATTTTTTTTCCCGATAAGTATACAGAACATTTTCTTCCTTTAGGAGCTAATGTCCCACTTTGTAAATGTTAGGGTAGACAGTTACAAACAGCCGTAATTGGAAAACATGAACGTAAAAGTGGGAAGGGGAATCACACCCGGACACCCGGGAAGAGTTACAACAAGAGAGCAAATGACCTGCAGATTTGGTGTCCAGGACACCAGGGGACGTCATGTGGAATAAAATAGGTGGGCATTAGAAATTTCATCTAACCCCTGCTCATTTTATTCCATATGACGTCCCCTGGTGTCCTGGACACCAAATCGTGGACAGAACATTTATTTTGTTACAACAACTGCAATAACAAACAGTCTTATCTCAATTATTTAGGATCGGCTACACGAATCCTGAATCTTGTTGGCCATTCCACTCCATGCATCCGGACAAATTGTTACCAAAATTATGGAAATCGTCTCATTCTTTTCTTTTGGGGTTGGTAGGGAAATGATGAAGAAACCTAAAGACGTGAAGGGTTGGGGAAAGTGTTGCATTGATATTTTATGTGAGATTGCAGCTCGTCTTTCTTGGTTGATTGAGAGTTCTTGAGCATTTGTTTTTTAAAAGACCTTTTGCTTTGTTAATATGAAAGGAAAGGTTATATGTTGATTGCTTTACAACAACACGAAATACCTCCTAGACACCTCAACTTCCAATTGACCACTTACATTGAAGCAGACATGGATTTATTTTTATTAGAGATGAAAAAATATTTCTGGTTTTTTATTTTAACCGAAACCATTACTTTACATATAGAGGTGGCATTCTTTAACTAGAAAGCTTGTATCTTTTTCTTGGTTTAGGGTTGGGTCAATACCGCAACCCAATTCGAAACTCAGACTGGGTTAGGTTGGGCCTCCTCAACTCGGCCTGGTTCAACCCACAACTGCCTCCTTTCCCACTTACAGGACCTGTTAACCCCACCCTAGGGTTGTTTAATCCTAACCCAATTTGACCCAACACATTTTTCCTCCCCTAATTACAGTGCACATAGTTAATATCGACTTATCAAATCTCTAAGCATTTGATCTATATGCAAGTCACTTGCGATTTTTGTTTCTAACTAAAATTATTTAATACTTAACTTGATTAGTACTTGACTTGATTCACAAGAATTTATAACGGTCAATGAGTCTCTTTTGATCTATGAAATATTGAAATGTCCAATTCTTTTTCTAGCCAGAACCCCATCCCTAGAGTAGAATCTTCCATTACATAACTTCTTAGTTGAGCCATCGCTAGACTGATGACCAAGTCGCTTCTCTTCTATGAAAGACATGATTGTTCTCCTATACACATTTTTTCCCCATACTTAATTTAGGGAAAGGGTCCTCCAAGGTTGTTGACAATTGATGCTCTCATTTTCCTTCACTTATTAGCCTGCTTTGGTAGGTTGTACCTTCACCAACCTCAGATACAGACGTGGAGGCGAATAAGTGTACTCGATTGTCTTCTTCCCAGGTTGGCCTAACAGCCCACCACAGTGCATAATCTATGTACTTCATTTGAGCTCTACCTCTCATTTTGTTTTGATCTTTTAATCTGCTTAATCAATTCATTCTATGCTGGACAACACGTCAAATAGGTCCTCATGTAGACCCCCTGGTCAAACTTTTAACACTAAATGGTCTGTTTTATTTTAATGCAGTCATTTACCTATAAAGAAGTTGTCTAAAACATCAGCTTGCATTTCATTGTTTATTCTGTGGTTAGGCGATCCAACACTGGATAAACACTCGAAATGGGATGGGCCAGATCCATATTCATCTCACGGCGGATATCTTGAAATGAGATGCCTTAAAATCTGGGTCCCTTCCTCGTTGACCACACAATGAGTCTGACTACAGTACGATGTGTAAAGAAGGGCATAAAATGAATCATAGATGTCAAACCAAACATGCAATTGATCAAAGGGACAGGCTCATATGGATATTGGCACCAATATAGATTCCAAATAGAGCCAAACTGGATCAGTACAGATCAGACTATGTTCATGCCTTAAATGCAAGTCTAAACCGGACTCATATCCTCTGCGCCGAGGAAAAGTGGCTGCCAAGAGCCGAGACACAAAAGGGGTGGGGCCCGTACTTTGTTGAATCCGACTATAAGATATAATTGATTTGTCTGATACAGGCCTTTAAGGTAGATTACTAACTAAACATAGGCTAACTGCTACAATAAAGATAGATGATTTGATATGTGTTTGATTGGATCTTTCTTTCATCGTCGTCTTCCCTATTTATAAGATTTATTTAATGGTATTATCGTTACCATGTTCGCTTACAGTTTCGATCATACGTATTCCACTCAAATCTTGGATATTTCATTTGCTAATTGATTCAAACCATGGGTTTTTCATTTACTAGTTGGTTCACACATAATTGTTATATGGGACAGTTGTCGTGTGCTATTGCATTCTCATCTTTTCATCTCTCACTTGATATGTTATACTTGATAACCGTTCGCTAAATCATTACTCCTTATTACATATCCATTATTGATTGACGGATTTCAAATTGCTAACATATATTTTAATTGTTGGGTCATATCATGACCTAAAAATCCCATTCATTAAATGCTAAAAGTACAATCAGTAGATTTTCCATTCACTTTTTGCTAGTTATCTTTATGTAAATGTTCCTAAGTAAACAGATAGTAGATCTGCCAATTAGGGACAATTAGGGACATTGGATGATCTACTTTTGAGTAAACTGTTCCTCCGTTAATGGGTAAAGTGGTCTGCATGTGCTTTCAGTTGGATGGTAGAGAACTGGAGATGCTTTATGCAATGAAAGTCTATTTAATGAACAGTCTGCTCGTATTGAGTGACTCTGGACGATGTGAAGTGTTTTTTTAGTAAAAGATGAGAAGATAGATTAATTACTTCAAAAGAGGCTTTAGAATTAGTTAGCAAATGCTTAAGAAGCTCTCCTTCCACTTTCAAGGGGAGAGAGGAACACCAAGTTGCTGCTTTGGGATTAGTTTACAAGCTAAACAATGACATTAAAAAATGAAAATCACATCCACAAAACCCTAAAGATTACTTTACACTTAAAAAATTAACTTCAAAACCTCAGAATTAGTTGAAGAAACTCTTTAACTGTTTTTGGGTAAATACATGTATTATGCATAGAAAGGAGCCCGTATAATTACAGTTGCCGCCATTTATCACTCCATTGTAGATGCTCACTGTTTTCATGTCACTGTCATCTTTGAAGATTGTTGTAAAGATTGAGTGAAGGTTACCCCGTTGATGAAGGAGAAGGAATACTAGAAAGGATGAAAAATGAAAGATAAACCAATTCTTTAGACCTTTCTTGTAGCTTCCACTTAGGCCCAGTTTGGTTGCCATGAAAAGATTTTCTCATGATAAAATTTTCCCAAAAAATCATTTTTAAGCCGTCTGATTGCCGTGACAACTTGGTTTTTTCTTGTTTTTCTTATGATTCTTCTCTTTCCTTTTCTTGTGGGAAATTCTTTTTTTTCCTATTCTTTTCTACACAATTAATGGCAACCAGACTGGGCCTTAGTAGAACACTATCCTGCTTTGACAAATTGTGGTGTTGTATGCTCCGGTTCTAACCGGCTGATCAGTCCGGTCCCACAATATGCAGTTGTCGACATGACGTAGGTCCAAGAAACCGTACCAAGAAAAAAAGGATTTTATTTATTTTTAATTAGCTACTTACTGAATTATGGTTTCTTAATGAGATTTTATGATTTTTACTTTGGTGATCATAGGGTTTAACTTCTATTAGCTCAAACAAAGAAGTTAATTTTAAATCATTGCTTTTTGCCTTTGAGTTCATGAGTAAGCATTGCTACACCTTTTGATAGTCGTTGTTAGATTGTAAACTTTTAAAAAACTTCAATAAATACCCAAAAAAATGAACACCTAGGTTAATTTAAAAAAAAAAAAGGATTAAACAGTTTTTTATTTTGGAAAATTAAATATATGAACAGTTTGATAAACAATCTAATAGAAGGCCTTCGTATAAGCAGAAAACAAATAAAAAAAAGGTTGGATAGGAACCATAATGTGCATATCTTCCTTCCTTCTTTTCTTCTAGTATAGTGCAACTTCGGTGGTTCCGTGGTTTTTTTTTTTTTTTTTTCTAATTTGGCGATTTTCACTTAGATCGTGTGTTTTTGTGGTATTCTTGTTTGACTGTTTTTTCATTTATCAATACTGTATCCTAATATATATCGTTAATTAGGTAATCCTAAGATCATTTTAATGAAACTTATTTCAATTAAGATAATTATCATTAAACATTTGGCACTCGAATAGAGGGTATTAGTCACAATGCCCAGCTGAGGATTCACAATAGAAGAAGAAAAGAAGGAAAATACAAAAGAAAAGAAATGCAAATCTTTGTGTTCTAGTTTTATCCCTTTTCTCATTAGGAAGGAAGATATGCTAATAGGGTGTTTCGCCTTTTCTTATGTCTTAACAGCTTGAATTCTTCCAAATCTCCTCAAGTTCCCTAGCGAAAGCCTTCTGCCTACCAATGACGATCGTGACGTGATCTTTCTTTTCGATCACTTTAACACGAGCTCGAGGGATTCTTGATTGAACAGCGTAGCTACACTCGACGGGAAGAAGTTCGTCATCTCTGCCATGGAACACGGTGACTTCGCATTTAAGCTGATCCCGTACGGCATCCAAGTATCCATCAAGTTTGCCGGCGGTCCCACAAATGATGTTGTGTAAGGTATGCCATGCAGCGTTATGTGTATGGCACATGAACCCATCCACCATATATGTTTTGATCCTGCATTTTTTTTTTTAATAAAAAAAAGTCTCAATTAGTCATACTTGTGAAGTTGATTATCTACCAGTAACAAAGTCATCGACTTTAATAATATGTCTATGTTTGACATAGAAGAAGTTCTAATGGCTAGCAAAGCATACCAGATATTAAAATTTTGACTTGTCCTTCTATTTGTTGTACTGCACTTGATCTATCACTCTTCTTGAATTCATGGTTCTCCCTTCAGTTTCTCATAAAACTTTGTTTCTCTTTTCTTTCTCCCTCTCCCCTCCGGCCTCCACCAAACCAATAAGTTTGTTTGGTTGAATAAACCCTCCTTAATGAAATTTTATTTAATTCGTAGGGTCCCCTCAAATCTAAAATTCCCAACTAATAGCACCACCCAATAAGGACAAATTATTACTCTCATCTATTCTTTTAATTTAATTAAGATAGAGAGGTTTGAGTGAGTTTTTATGATGTGTTATATCCTCTTGTTGGTGAATCGTCTTGAGAGATCACAGAGGAAATTAAAGAAAATGTGCAGGTGTACGTTATATCCCACATGCCTAGTGATTAGAGATATCCTCTCAACTTGGCTTGACGCATTTTTGGGAGAATTGTTCATGTATGTTGAGACACCGAAAGAACAAAACCGGAACCAAAAAGTGGTCCCACGAGAATCAGACAATATCAAGACAAAGTTGGACCGAGTCGTTACAGTGTCTTAGATTTACTGTTTGAAGTGGAACTACTTTCTAAATTTTGTAAGAGAAGATTGTGTGTGTGCGCCTTTACAATTTACTTTTAAGAGACTTGTTCAGGTGTTTTCATAGGTTGGGTTACCTGTTTCTCGTGAGTAGTTTGATGATAAATTCCCACAACCGGTGGTTCTTGCAGATGAGCAAACAAATCGTCCGGCTTATATGTTCGTACCAAGCAGCGATGGATGCACCGAAAGCAATCGGTGGCCACACTCGCCGGGGCGCTACCCTTCGGAGCACGTACTGAGTCGCCTCTTCACCTTTAGGTACTGGAAAATATGGCTGCGCCGTTTATATAAACTGGTTCATAACCCCTTAAACGAGAAGACAAATTAAACCAGAATTAACGAAAAACAATGCATAAAAATTCAGAAACCTTACAGGTGCTAGTAAGGTTAAGGACTTGACAGCCCCTCGATACTTGACGGCAAGGGCGAGAGCCAAAATGCAGCCTAAGGAGTGGGCCACTATATGGAAGGACTTCACCTTGTAGGGCTCGAGCACTGACCGTTCTATCATGTCTAGGTGCTCTCTAACCGTGTAAAGGGAGTCCGCCGGCTTGGGGCTTCTTCCAAACCCAAGAAGGTCGACGGCGATAAACCGGTGTGATGATTTCGTCGCGGCCGAGAAGTTTGGAAACAGAGTTTCGCTCCAAAATGTAGATGATGAGATGAATCCATGAATGAACAGCACGTCTTCTTGTGCATCATCTGGCAGTTCAAATCCAAAGTGTTATGTATTAAAAAAATCATTAACCAGATTATTCTTAGGCCCTGTTTGGTTGCTTCACTTGTATAGAAAATGATAGAAAGAAAAAGAAAATAAATTACATTATTAAAAAAAAAAAAAAAAGGGAAAGGAAAAGAAAAAATCTGTAACTTTCGTTCCTTTTTCTATACTGTTTTGTCGACAAGAAAAGAAAAAGAGACTTCGATTTTATAATTTTCACATGAAAAGAAGGATTCAGCAAGAGTTGTGTAAAAATAAAATGGTAGCAGCAAGAAAAATTTTAAAATTAAGGATTTCTCGGTTCTTAGCAAACAGACAGCTTGAAAATGATTTTTCCTGATAAAATTTCCTCAGGAGAAACCTGAAAACCATCTTTTCATAGCAACCCAGGCCAAGAAACCAATGATCTCTAGCTGAGATGGTTGTGGTAGGAGAGGTCCGGATTTCAAGTCCCCTGGATTGGATTGATGCTTGCCTTTTTCTGTCAGTGGTAATGCGGGTTCATCCTGTGCGTCAGGGGCCAAGAAAAAGAAAGAAGGTTAATTACCTTGAGGTCCTTGGGCTCGGACGAATAGGGTCTCTTTGCAGGAAGAGCTCCAAGAGGTGCAGGTCTTGCAATCACAATCAGACCATCGAGGGATAGGATGAGATTGCTGCCCACCGATCTTCCCTTGAAGCATCTCAACAATGGTTGAATTGATAGTAAACTTCGATCTCACAGTCCCATTCTTGATCTTCTCACAAGATCGGATGGTGGTGGCCTCCACCTTCAGTCGCTTCAGCTCCTTCACAGTCGATTTCGATATCTCCGACACCAACGAAGGACGTGTGTAGAGGGTGTCTGAGATATCCTCCAGCTGCAACTTACTAGAGCAAAGGCAAACAATTTTGGACTCTCCTTGCTCGGAGACCAAGATCTTTCCGCTGCTCGTGATAGCTTCTTTCGCCGACGAGCAGTAACAAGGCTTCCATTCGGCCTCGACAAAGAAATCGATAAGCTTATAAACGATACAGAGAAGGACATCGAGGAGATCCAACAGAGTGAAGACAAGGAAGCTCACCACGTCGTTAATAACTCTCCCAGTAAATGTCAACACAGATCTTGTAGCACTTATTAAACCCATTTCCCTGAACCAACCCCACTAACCCACAAAAGCGGCAAAGACCAACTTCAGTTGCTGATTTAGGGGACACTCTTTCACAGAAGCTCTCAAGGCATTCATTAACCTAACATATCTCGCTATACCCTTAAAAGAACAACTATTGCAGTTCTCTAATCTTCATTGCTATCTTCTCTTAATCTGCAAAAGCTTCACAACACATATAAGTCTGGTCTTGTTCTATTTAATGTCCTTGCAATTATAAATTAGCCATGTCCATAAGCTAGCCCACCATGCACCACCTATTTGACGACTAAAGAAAGCGTGTGTTGGAGCTTCTCTTAAAAGAGAGGAGAGAGAGAGAGAGAGTAGACACGTACTAGTGGAATTCATTGTTCATTTAAGATCGTTTTGCTGGCCAAAGGAGAAAGGGCCGGTGGTGGTTGAACCTCCAGAAGAAACAATCTCCCTAGCAACCAAAGGTCTACTGACATTATTGCTCCAAAATATTAATATTATTATTTGCTTTTCTCAAAGGTCTACTGACATTTAGCAATGGTTTTCTTTCAAGTCACACACACACACCCTTTCGGGTTACCGTGAAGCAGCTCAGCTTATTAATGTATAAGAAATCTTTTGTAAGAAATGTCTATTTTGTATAGGCCCCCATATGTCCTGTATTTAATACATGCTGTCCTGGGCACATGACTCCCATCCCTTTAGGAAACAAGGGTCTCACCCCCGTTCACCACCGTCCTTGCCCTTATAAATGTGTGATTCTCGTTTTCTTATGTCTAATTTCGTGAAGATAAATTTAAAACTAACAAATAAACAAAAATGGGGGAAGGTGGGGTGGTGGGGTTCGAGGGGAGGTTGGAGGTTGGGCATGAATGAGTATTATCACCGATGATAACATCTATAAGTCCTCAACGCCTGAGTACCCTGGTGGTTGTGGCACCGCTTCTCTGACAAAGAGGTCTAGGTTTTGAACCAGATTGACAGCATTTGTCCTCATCCATGCATTAATGCTGCCTTTTTTGCTGTATTTTTAATTACCGGCCTGAGAAGGAAAGAGATGAGAAACAAATTGATCTAATAATTTGTAATTTAATAAAAAAATTACAAAATAAATGGCTTACTTGGTACATCGAGCTGATACTCTTTTCCAAGAATGCTCCCCTCAACATTAAGCACTTCAAACATAACATTTAACTCCAATGTATTAAGGAAATTGATCTTGTTACTAGTTCAGTTGGGTAGTCTTGGTCTCATCATAGAAAGTCTTTTTTGATTTCCCTTAGGGTGTGTTTGGATTCGTAGAATTGGAATTGGTCTTGGAATTCCAATTCTATAGAATTGAAATCCACTTAATTGAATTCAATGGATTTAGAATTCTACCATTTGGATTCATTTATATATGGACGAAATTGGAATTCAAAAATCTCAATTCCACTGTTTGAATGCACAAATATTTAAAAGTCTCAATCACCCCATTTTGTTTGCTCTCTACTTAATAGGTGGCCTTAAGATTCTATGGCCCATCACCAAGGGCTCCCAAATCCTCCGAGTTAGACATCAAAGATTTGCATTCACCATGCTTGAACTTTTATATGGCCTACATTTCCTTGATGATCACTACAAAGACGTTATGTTCACTATTATCCGAATTTTAATATTGTTCACCCATTATGAAGATCACTTAGGAAGATAAACCAATTATATATATATATATATATATATATATATATATTTGAATATTTTTATAAGCTAAAATGGGCTAGAATAGACCTAAAGTATAGCTAACATGAGCTAACTTTCCCACTTAGGGACATTTTCGTTAATTAATAAAATAACAAAGGGTATTTTGGGTACTTTGTGTATTAAAAAGCCTCCTCACAATTGCTTAAGGGGGTATGATTATTTTTTTTCATTTAAATAGACTAAAAACATAGTTAACATGAGCTGGATTTTCAACTCAAGGGCATTTTGGTTAATAAATAAAATAAAAAAGGGAATTTTGGGTACTTTATGTGCTAAAAAATCTTAAAGCTTGATGATTGAGGGAATTTCATTCATTCTTTTAGATAAGTAAAATATGAATTAAGAATCTTAGTTATTTGAATAAACCTGAAGCATAGCTAACATAAGCTAAATTTTCCACTCAAGGGCATTTTGGTCAATTAATATAGAGGGTATTTTGGGTAGT
Source organism: Platanus orientalis (assembly GCA_025762735.1). Lineage (NCBI taxonomy): Eukaryota > Viridiplantae > Streptophyta > Magnoliopsida > Proteales > Platanaceae > Platanus > Platanus orientalis. Next base: position 89 of record JAOXJP010009696.1, on the reverse strand, counting down.
TTCTGTGCTAAAAAAACTCCTCACAATTGCTTAAGGAGGGCATTTTAGTCATTTGAATAGAGTTGAAGCATAGTTAACATGAGCAAGAT
>JAOXJP010009685.1:0-17877 GCA_025762735.1 Platanus orientalis | reverse complement strand
GGGCGAATCCGACCATTTTAAGTCGGAATTGGCAAGGAGAGGGTTTTAACCCAATTGTTTTTCGGATGGAATCTCACGGGTTTTGAGGCTGTTTTCCACCCTGGTTTTTTGACTGTATCAGACGGCAAGATTTATTGCTTTCCATGAAAAACCGTACAGAATTCCATGAAAACCAAGGGCTGGAAATGCGATCAGACACGGCCTTAGTGAGGAAACGGCCTTCTGGAGGCAATGACTGAGGTAACCCCTGATTTCTCTTTTGTGAGGCGGTTTTATTGAAATCCGTTGATTGGAATCTCTGAAGGGACCCACGGGATTTCAATTCCGACAAGGAATATAAGGAAGCTGGCCTCACTTTAAGTTTTTCCTTGAACAATTTTTTTTTTAATCTTCATTTATCTTTTATTGATTGTTTTAATTGAGAATTACATAATGCAAAATATTGATTGACTGCCTCAACCAGCTGATAAGTTTTAGTCATAAGCTTGAAGTGTTGGATAATTCGCGTTCAACTACCATGGGAGAGACATAGTTGGGCCTAAATCATGCATTGAGATACTCGTCCAAGGAAGCAATATGAGTCCTAAAATCAGATATCTCTTCTGTCAAAGTGTAAGGATATTGGATGCTCACAACCATCTGACAGATAGTCATTTCCTATTAAAAAACGAGTGTCAATATAACAATCTAAAAGAAATCTTTGATGAGTACGATTGCCAACCAAAAGTTTTTTATTTTTTATTTTTTATTTTTTTTGGTAAAAGGCAATATTAAGAGAAAAAAAAGCTTGGCAGCGCCAAACAAGTCCAAGAGTCCAAAAGTTAAGGAATGCCCAGCCAATTCGCGCGGGGTGCGCCCCGAGGGGGGGTGTGGTGAGGCTTAGGGTGCATTTGGTTCGGACTCCAAGAGCTGATTCTAGTTCAGATTCAATTTTAGACCCATTTGATGTCGTTTGGTTCAAATTATAGAAATAATTTGGGCATAATCAAAATCATAATTGGATGAAAGATAGGCAGCGTTTGGTTCGGCTTATGAGAATCGATTTTGGGACTCTAAAATCGTCTTTGGTTGGGATTTTCAAAATTAGTTGTGTGAGAATCAAGTGCGATTATTGTCATAATCAGAAATGGGTGACAACTCATTTTTACGTTTTTTTAGAAGAAGGCATGTGTAATAAATCTCAAAATTGATTGTGTAATTTTGCAGGAAGTTGCGATGGAACGATTCTAAACTCTGCGATAGGGAATTATGATGGGAAGTGTGGAGCCTAATAGTATTATACACTTTTTATGGTAATTTTTTAGCAAAGGTATTATAATAATTTCACACTTGTATGGTGTAACCTTAATTATATATAATGTTGAAGGCAGCCACAACAATTGTATCATCTTCTACTTTCTGTTTTTCGATCATTGTAAAAAATCGCAGTAACTCCATGGACGTAACCCAAGTTGGGTGAACCATGTAAATCTGATTTTTTTCTGTTTTGTTCTTTGTTCTTTATCTTTATTTTGCTTCGTTTTGCTTTCTTACGATCATGGGTTTATAATCCCTAACAAATTAGGGTTTCAACGTCTCTCCCGTTTTCTCAGTCACAGGTACTCTCTTCCCTCCCTCCCTCCCTCACACACTCTCTCTCCACACATATAGAGGAGAGGGTGGCGATTTAGGAGCGAAATCCATTAATCTTCCATGGTTATGAAGGGCTCTCTCTCTCCCGTCTCTCTGCGTGCTCATCTCCTCCCCCTATCTCTCTGCTCTCTCGTTCAATCTCAGTTTTCTATGCAGAGACTCTGCTCTCCTTAACATCACCCATCTCTTTTTGATGAGGCCGCCAGTTTCCTTTCAAATTACATTCACCATTTTATCTATACCAATCTCTTCTTTTGACCCAACAACACCCACCTCACCTTCACGATTTCTAGCAGTGGCAGCACCACTGAATTCTTTAGCAAATCAGAAATCCCTGACATTGGACTTGTTGGAAATATAGCTAAAAAAAATCTAACAAAAGAAAGGTGAATTCAAGGGTTTTGTGAAGATGGGTTGGGCTGATATCTGTTGGTTTATTTAGGTGAGCTCGGCCTCTCAACCTGTCCATCCATTAATTAGAATGGTGTTTCGGATTTTCGGTTTTTCAGTTCAGAATTTTGAGAGAGGAAATGGGTTTCTTTGAACCCGAGCGCTGCCTCTCATCTCTCATTTCCTCCCTAACGATGTGACAAAACTAAGGTTTATCAAGTGCAGGAAACTCTCTCCCTCATCGTTAGGTAAGCATCTCTGTTCTCTCTCTCTTATCTCTCCCCCGTCTCTGGTATCATTTCCCCTCTCTTCACTCATCCCTCTACTCTCCCACTGTCTCGTTATACCCTCTCTCAAGCCTGATATCTCTCTGTCTCTCATCCCTGCTATTCTCTCTCTCTCAACCTCGTTTTTTCTCACTATCTCTCATCCATGTCCTCTCTCAACCTTATTTTTCTTTCTATCTCTTGTCCGTGCTCTTTTCTCTCTCTCTCTCTCATCCCATGGGTGGGCCATTTAGTGAGAAGAAAGAAAAAACCCTTTTATTTGTGGTGTTTAATCAGGGTTTTTTTTTATTATCTAAAACCCTTTCAGCTAGTAGGCATCATCCCGCCTGAAAGATTTTGTAAGTCTCCTAAGTAACGCCAAATCACCAAAAAAGTGATAAACTCAATAGCCCAAACAAGATGTCCAAAGGTAAAAAGAAAATCGTAGATCATGATGGAATTGAAAGAATCTGATGAATAAACGAAAGGATTGAGTAATAGAAAGAACCAAAAAAGAGAAAGAAAGAAAGACACAAGAATACATAATAGACTTGGATGCTCAGATTTGAGTATCCTCTTCATTTATATCGACTTTGTAGTACAAAATATTTTATCGTTACACTTGCGCTCCCACCTTTACAATCGGTTATAACTAATGTCTCTCTAACTAATTTACTAAACTTCTCAACAGACTTAATTGCCCTTTAACTGCTGCTTAATTTGTTACATCCTTAATATCCCCCCTTAAGTTGAGCTATGGGAGCATGCTAAGCTTGGAATGGAATTTGTGAAATTTGGAGTAAGATAATGCCTTACTTAGTATAAAAATAAGTTAGTTTTCTGTAGAGACATGACAAACTTACATAAGCTGTTGAAGCACCTTTTCTATTATAAAATGACAGTCTAGTTCTATGTGTTTAGTCCTCGCATGGAATACTGGATTATACGACAATGATATTATTGTTGATTTATCACACCAGATCACTAGCACAAACTGTATTAGTATCATTAGGTCACTTATCACTATATGTAACTAGCAAAGCTCAGTTGCCGTAGACTCTAAACACATATACTCTACTTCATTAGATGACCTTGATACTATTGATTTTTTTCTTTGCATACCACATTATGAGGTTGTTACCAAGGTAGACACAGAACCCGCTAGTGGATTTTCAATCAAAAACATCACTCGTCCAATCAGAATCTGAATAAGCATGTAAACAAAGAGGATCAGACATATAGTACAACACAAAATTAATAGTACCACTTAGATAATGTAAAATTCTATTTAACGCTTAAAAATTAGATTGTTTTGGATTGACAAACATTATTGACTGCAAAAACAAGATCAAGCCTTGTGATCGTCAAATACTAGAGGGCACCCACCAATCTTCTATAAAACGAAGGATCAGAGTATAATGAATCATCTGAATTAACAGAGTACTTGGTAGCCATTGGTGTATCACACTATTTACATGATGACATATCCACATTCTATAGTAACTTCTGAGCATAACTTGCTTGAGATAGAATAAACCCACTTGAAGATTGGATAAAGTTTATGCCCAAGAAATGTTTCACCTCTCCTAAGTGTCTCATATCAAATTGGGAATGAAATGGATGAAGTAGTCGATTTATAAAGCCGGTATCATTTCCAGTAATTAAAATATCATCAACATAAAGCATTAAAATGATGAAAGAATTGAGTGTATATCGTAGAAAGTGAGAATGATCAGTTTGACATATTTTGAATCCTTGAGCGAACAAGAATTATGAGAAGCGAGCATACTAGGCCCGAGGTACTTGTTTGAGTCCATATATAACTTTAGAGTCCTCAAAACCTTGGGACTATCGCATAAAGATATATTCCTCAATATAACCATGTAAAAATACATTTTTTACATCTACCTATTGTATCCGCCGATTGAAATGAAGTGTCAGGATTAAAACTAACCTCATAGTAGTCATCTTAATGACAGGACTAACGGTATAGAAAAATCCAAGCCGGGTTGTTGTTTTGAACGCTTTAGCTACTTGACGAACTTTATAACGTACTATCTTTCTAGCGGAGTCTCGTTTGATTTTATAGACTATCAGCGTTTATTGGATGATGGGGGCACTAAAACCCACGTACCCTGATTTTTTAAGGCTTAAAACTCATCTTGCATTTCTTGTTTCCAATGAACACTTTTGGCTGCTTCCTTATATCTTGACGTTTCTACTTCTTGACATAGCTGAGCTTGAAGACACAATCTACGTGTCGACCGGCTTTGATATCCTACCTTTTGACCTCGTTATCATTTGACGAATATTTTTAAAAGTTGATGAACTGGAGTTTAGAGATGAAGGAGATGGTTCACATAGTTGTTCTGAACTAGAATCACAAAAAATAGAGTTATTTGTATTCAGGTCAACAGCCGGGTTGGCAAGTGAATACGAAGACGCATTGGGTAAAGACGACATTGTATCAGGTAAGGATGAAGAAGCACTCGGGTTTATTGTAGATATATTCAATGGATTGATCTAACAGCCCATTGATGGAATTTTTAAAGTATTTTATGTGCATGTGCATTTGAGAGCTTGAATTAAGGGGATCATCTAACGATTACTGGGTATGTATAGCATCCAATGACTCAGACAAGGGAGAAAATGATGATAATGGGCTTACATGTTTGGAAGCTGTTGGGGGAAATATTTGAATTAGACAGTGAACGATTTAAACGTTCTGGTGGTAACAAATCTGACGGTCCTAAGTGAGAGTTAGATTTCAGTGGAACTGGTGAATTCTGCTCAGAAGAAAAGCCAAGATGGGTGCTGGTTGATGTAGAAAAAAAAGAATTAGGATCAAAACCCAATATAGGAACCGAAGGTGAATGAGATGCCGTTGATTTAGGTTGTGTAAATGGAAACTCTGTTTCGTGAAATAGTACATGCATGTCGATTAATGAAAACACACCCTGATTGTGTATCATAACATCAAAATCCCTTTGCATTCGAATAATAACCTATGATGAATATACACCTTGCAGATCGTGATTGATGTTTGTTGTTCACATATGGTTGCAACCACGAAAAACAAGCATAGCTGAAAACCTAACTAAACTGATAATCTGGAAGTGTTTGAAAGATTTTGAGGAACGGCGAGTCACCATTTAGCACTGGAGTCAGTAACCTTTTTATGAGAAATATGATTGTAAGAATTGCTTCTCCCCAAAATAACAGCGGCATGGAAGCGGTTTGTAATAAGGAAACTGCTAGTTTGATAACATGCCGGTGTTTCCTTTCGCCCAACCATTCTGAGTTGGTGTATACGGGCAAGTGAGATGTTGAACAAAGCCAATAGATTTAAACAATTCTGCAAAACATTTATTTACAAACTCTCTACCACCCTCCGCTCGAAAAATCTTGATTGATTTGGAAAACAAAATTTTCACTTGATTCTTAAATTAACAAAACACATGCATGGAACACTTCAGATTTTCTTTTCAGTACATAAACCCAAGAAAAGCTAGAGTAATCATCCATAAATATCAAATAAAACCGAAAACCATAAACTGTGGGTGAGGACAAAGGCCCCCAGACATCAACGGAATCAACTCTAATGGTGATTACGCTACAAACAAAGTTTGGTAAACTAAACCTATGATGTTTAGCTACATCACGGCTGACATAAGAACTAAAAAAAAAAAAAAGTGCATGCAAAAGTTTTAAAACGGATTGTAGTGTACGATAGGCTGGATGGCCCAACCTACTGTGCTAGGTTGGGGTTTCAAGTCATCTGTTGTGATACGCAACCGATGAGGATTGACTCAAAGAGTGACTTGGTAAGGGATAGATTCCATTTCTACTAAGGCCTTGGAATATAACTTCCCTCTGTCAAGGAAGCAATTAAGGAATGTTAAGCACTTAGCTTCCGATAATATAGTTAGGTTTAGTTAACTAATATGATTAGGATTATATGTGACAGTTGTACTAATATAACTGAAATGATTCTATGTAAGATGGTTTATTGAATTCTATATAAATGACACAACGAAATAGCAAGGAGAAGAACACGTCGTCTCCTTTACTGGGAAAAACCCTAAACTTCACCAAGGAAGATAAACTCGTTCTGAAACTTTTATTAATGGAAAACTGAATTGCCTTGAAGGTACAATGGTTTAAATAGAGAAAAGAAATCCTAATTCGTGTTAGGCATAAAATTAGGCTAATTTGGTAAATTTTACCAAAAATAGCAAAAACGAGTTACTAACAAAATCAAATACTACTAACTAAGAAACATCCCAGAACAAACGGGATCTTATTCTGACTTCTAAATAGAAAGTTATAAAGAAAATGAAAGTTACTAAAAATAGCAAAAACGCTGATTTAAGGGCCTTAAAGAAAGAATTATGCAAAAAATGGTCGTGCTCATGGCAAAGTGATGAGTTTTGATCCATGCAAAATTTCGCTTAAGCTCACCAAATTTCACGCAATTCCGTTCTCGGGGCTCATGATTTCTGCTAGAGCTTTTTTCCCTTCTTGTGTGTAACTCACAAAACTACTTGTGGCGTTTGTTCTATATCAATAAAGAACACCAGATAACCAAAAGATGTATCCTAGATCTTACTCTATTCTTTCTTCATGGTAATCAAAGCCAAAAAAAGACTCAACGTCTTCCTTGAATTCCCTATTCGTCTTCCTCTATGCTTCTACTAGTTTCTCAAGTTCTTGAATTTTTTTTCTTCTTTAGATCTATCTTCTAATTGTTTCAAAATGGCAACTTCTTCTTCTTCCACTAAAAATCCACATTCTACGACATCTTCTTCTCCTCAAAACCTCTTCCTTGAACCTTTTATTACAAATCTTACATCATTGATTACTATAAAACTGATAGGTGAGAATTTCCTCTTATGGAAATCTCAGTTTATTATAGCACTCCAAGGGTACAGACTCTTGCATATTCTTGATGGATCAAAATCACCTCTAGTTGAATCCATCACAAATGTAGAAGGAAATAAAGTTTCAAATCTATGTTATTTTGAGTGGTTTTCTTTATACCAACAATTGTTGAGTTGCGTTTTTGCAACAATCTCTGAGAACATACTTCATCATGTGGTCAATCTTGATTCTTCCCATGCGGCATGGTTGGTGTTAGAACAAAAAATTTCATCCTTATCACACACAAATATATTTCATCTGAAAAATCGTCTACAGAAGATTACAAAGGGCTCTTCCTCTATTTAGGAGTATCTGTGTTAGAGCAAGCAAATCATAGACACGCTTGCATCAATGTCTTCACTAATCGATGATGAAGATCTAGCACTTTATATGCATAATGGCCTGCTTGCAACCATTAATGGCTTCAAAATCGCAATTTGCACCAGGCCAAGCTCAATCTTGCTAGCTGAGCTACAGGAGTTACTTACTGTTGAAGAGCAATAGATGACGACTTAAGAAATGGATTTTTCCTCTCGAGTAATGTCTGCTTTCTTGGTGAATCATAAAGATAAAGATTCCAGCAGATCTGAGTTCAAGAGTTCAGGCACTTATCGAGGTCATGGATGTGGTAAGAATAAATACTACTTAACTCAACATCTCAAGCTTGTTTGTCAAATCTACCACAAGATCAGCCATACAGCCATCAACTGTTATCATAGATTTGATCCCAAATATCAAGAACAGAGTCACCCTGAAGCTTCAACTAAAGTTGCATTCATGGCCTCTTCTCAAGATTTACTAGATCCGTCCTAGTATCTTGACACCGAAGCATCTAATCACGTCACACCAGATCTATCTGTTCTGACTCTCTACAATCCCTACCACGGACCTTCAAAGGTATCCATAGGCAGCGGCCAAACTTTTCTTGTGCAAAACACAGGATCAGGTATTCTTCCAACTCTAGATTGTACCTTTAAATTACATAACATGTTTCATGTCCCCTCTCTTTCAGCCAATCTTATTTCAGCCTAGAGGTTTGCAAATGATAACGATTGTATACTAATCTTTGATGATAAACATTTTGCAATCCAGGACAAGGAAACGAACTATCTAGTCTATCAAGGATCCAGTAGAAACGGTCTCTATCCTATCCCAAAGTCCTCTGCCACAAAGTTTTCTCCATCATCTCCAGTAGCTTTTTCTCTTTCAAGAATCGATTCACCCGTTTGGCACAATTGCTTAGGCCATCCACGAGGACAAGTTTTACAAAAGATCTTTCAATCATGTAGTCCTAAAATTTATTTTTACCCTAAGGATTGTGATAACTATTTGGTTGCAAATTCTCATAGACAATCTTTACCAGACTCTACTACCTTTAGTTCTTTTCCTCTGCAATTAATTCATATAGATATCTGGGGCCTTGCTCCTTTAGATTCAATGTCTAGTTTCCGATTTTACTTTCTTCTACTAGATGATTTTTCTCATTTGTGATGGATATATTTTTTTAAAAAGAAATCGGATGCATTTTCTATGTTTGTTCATTTTAAAGCACATTAAAAATAGTCTATCTCGTTCAATTAAGACCCTTCAATCTGACGGGGTAGGAGAGTTTATTTCTATAGAGCATAAGAAATTTCTAGCAGCAGATGGTATAGTTCATCAAGTGGTGTGCCGTCATACACCATCACAAAATGTTGTTTTCGAGACAAAACATCGGCACATCATCGAGACTAGTCTACAAGAGCTCATTTATAGACAGCCTCAATGCTTATCAAGTTTTGGGGAGAAGCGGTCCTTACAACAATCTACTTAATAAATAGACAACCACTCTCAATCAACAAATTTGTATCTCCTTATCAAAAGTTCTTTGGTACAACACTGGATTACACTTTTTTAAGAGTTTTTGGTAGCGTCTGTTACCCATGGTTGAGGCCTTACACCAAATCTAAACTTCAAGCTCATTCAACTCAATGTGTTTTTCTAGGGTACTACCCTAATACGAAAGGCTACAGATGTTTAGATCTCCGCACTGGTTGTGTCTGTTTAAGTCGATATGTGTTGTTTCACAAAACAATCTTCCCCTTTCCCTCGTCAAATTTAACTGATTCGAAAGTTCCGTTACCACCACTGCTGGGCCTAAATCCAGTTTACTCGCCGGACTTGACAAGGAAGAACTCAATGACCTTGAACACATCTCAACCTTTTAATTCAAGTTCTATTCAACCATCCAATTTAATCCCAATCTTTCCAACTAAATCTCCCACGTCTAAACAAGCACGTGCAGATTTGAGTTGTTATGACACTCCACAACCATCAATATAGCATCAAATTAATAATAGATCAGGTTCATTGGTTCTTCCAATGATAAATGAATTGGAGCCATCAAATTCAAATTAGTCTTCTTCCTCAACAGAACCAGTTACCACCACAAATGAGTTGCAGCATTTAATGCCTCCTGCAGGGCCTTCATCACATACACATATACTTGGAGATGCATCTTCAACCTCTTTTGATATTATTCCATCGTCATCCTTACCCACTTCATCACATGTTGTCCAACAACTGATGAATTCTCATCCAATGGTAACCAGACTAAAGGACGGGATTGTTAAGCCTGCAAAAAATTTGTGATTACTCACCAAAGAAACTACAGAGGTTGAACCGTCCTGTTACACCAAAGCAGTTAAATCAATAAATTGGAGGCGGGCAATGTCAGTGGAGTTTCAAGCGTTGAAAAAATAGGGCACCTAGCAACTTGTTCCCAGAAATTCCTCTCAACGATTAATAGGATGTAAATGGGTTTATAAACTAGAAAAAAAATATTCTACAGGGAACGTAGTGCATTACAAGGCTCACCTAGTTGCTAAGGGATTCACGCAACAGCCAAGTCTAGACTATACAAAGACCTTCAGTCTGGTTATTAAGATGCCTACAATTAAGTTGGTTCTCTCTATAACACTACACTTTAACTGGAAAATCCATCAATTAGATGTTAAAAATGCATTTTTACATGGGCTAATTTCGGAAACCATATTTATGGAACAACCTTGTGGCTTTGTAAATCTGGAGTTTCCACAGCATGTTTGTCACTTGCGTAAGGTGATTTACGACTTATGTCAAGCACCTAGAGCTTGGTTCTCTCAGTTTCTTATAGGCTCTGGGTTTAAAATGTGCCAGGTAGATAACTCTCTCTTCATACGACACTATTCTTCTTCAATTACAATTCTTCTTGTATATATAGATGATATTTTACTAATAGGGAGCAATACATAGGTTATATAGAACCTACTAACAGATATGCATAGTCAGTGTGACATGTGTAGTTTGGGCAGTCTCTGTCATTTTCTTGGAATCAAATTTATATCCTCCGATTCACATATATTTTTTTTCCAAGAAGGATATGCTAAATCTATTATACAAAAATCAGGTTTAACTGACTGTAAGTCATGTTTGACACCATCTTAAACAAAGAAAAAATTCCCTTTGGAGGGAGATTTGTTTCATGACCCCGTATTTTACAGGAGTATCATTGGTTGTTTACAATACTTGACATTAACTAAGCCTGACATAAGTTTTGCAGTAAACTATGCCTGTCAAAGAATGCATGAACCAAGGCAAGAAGATTTTCAGGCAATGAAACGGATCATTCGCTATCTTTGTGGTACACTATCATTAGGTATTTTATTCAAAAAGGGTTCGCTTGATTTACAAGGATTCTCAGACTTCAATTGGGCAGGAGATGTAAATGATCATTACTCAACCATAGGATATTGCGTCTATTTTGGATCCAATCCTATAGTTTGGTCTACTAAAAAGCAGTCGACAGTTTTCCGTTCTTCAACCGAAGCAAAATATCGGTCACTAGCATCAACTACAATGGAAATTATATGGCTTCAAATGATTCTTCAAGAGCTTCATATCCCTCTTTCCAAAAGACCGATAATCTGGTGTGATAACATTTTAGCTATTGCCTTGGCTTTAAACCTGGTCTTCCATGCAAGAACCAAGCATATTGAAGTAGATTACCACTTCATAAGGGAGAAAGTGCTACGTAAATAGATCATAGTGCATCATATAGCTACACAAGATCATCCAGCTGACTTGTTTACTAAACCATTGTACCATACCAAGCTTTCTTCATTCAGGTCCAAGTTATAGGTCTGTCCAGCCCTGAACTTGAAGGGGGCTATCAAGGAAATGGTTAAGGAATGTTAAGCAATTAGATTCCAGCTAATATAGTTAGGTTTAGTTAACTAATATGATTAGGATTATATGTCACAGTTGTACTAATGTAACCGAAATGATTCTCTATAAAATGGTTTATTGAATTTGATATAAAGAACACCAGATACCTAGAAGAGGTATCTTGGATCTTACTTTATTCTTTCTTTATCCTAGATATAAAACTTGTTAGTATCAAAAGATCCAAGACAATTATTATCTTTGGTAAACTGATGCACTGAAAGTAGATTCGTGGAGATTAAAGGAACATGTAAAATATTGTTTAGTTCAAAGAGATGAGATGAGATAGATAATATACTAGACCATGTGTTTTGTACTGAAAGTGTTTGGCCATTACCCACCACGAGTTTTGTTGGCCCAACATATGGAGTGTACAGAGATAGTGTGTTGATGTCCAGGGTAATATGATTGCTTGCTTCAAATTCAAGATACCATGTTGGTTCTAGAGAGAATGCAAGCGAATTCTGATAGTTCTAATAGCACATGTTGTTTGGAACATAATATGTATTTGGTGGTGCTGATGGTGCGGCTATATTGCCGCTGTAGATGATGGAGTACTTTTTCTTGAAAACCTTAGCTGAGTTTGCTTGTTATCAAAACTTGATCTCTAAAAATTTGCATTTAGACCATGATAATAATCCAAAGCTAAATGACCAGGTTTATTACAAATCTGGATAAATAGTTTGGATTTCCGATATCTTCCTCTACCCTTAATGCGATCAGACTGATTTCTATTATTGTCATTTGAATTTACTGAGTGTTGAGCGGTTGCAAATGCAGATGACATTATAGAGGAATGAGAGGCATTATCCTCTATAGATACTAGAGGTATCTGTTGTTCTTAAATCAATAGATGATCATGAAGTTCTGATATAGAAATAGTTTGAGACATTGTTCTAATTGTAGTTTTAAAGGCATCTAATATGGAAGCCCATTTAGAATGTCTAAGATCGTATCTTCATCATCTATTGGAACATAAACTACTGCCAAAGTATCGATAATTGATTTAACTTGCTATAAGTAGTTGTTCATGGAAGAGGAACATTTCTTAACATTTTGGATTTGGCTCTTAGTTGTAAGTTGTTAGTTCTAGAGAGAGATGAGAATTTTCTCTCAAGAGCTCACTAAGAATATTCTCTTAATTGATCAAGATGCAGTATGTAGGGAAGAATATTCTCGGAGACTAAGGCAAAATGGCAACTCAAAAGTTCTTAATCTAACATTAGCCAATCTAAATACTTATAGTTGGGTTGGGATTTTTCATTAGTCTTGAACAAATTCTGGTGGAGGTTCCTGAGAACCATCCAACAAATATTGCAGACGATGTGCACAAATGGCAGTAAGAAATTGAGATTCTCAAACCAAGAAGTTATCGTGCTTGAGTTTTATCGTTATCAGTGATGACAAATTAGAAATGAAGTGTTGAAGTTTTACAGAATACAAAGAACAATAACTAGAATTTGAAGTAGATTAACCAGTAGCTAAAGTCAAAGACGATGTCATTGCAGGCTCTGTTGCATCCTCCATCTATTCTTCTAAGAAGAAATTAAACCAGGATTCACAAATGTAGATCAACACACTCGGATATGGATCTTGCTTGAGACTGATGCAGATTTTTCTCGCCTGATACGATAAAGAAGCTGATGAAAGACAAAAGAATTGAGTAACAGAACAAATAGAGAAAGAGAAAGAAAGACACAAGATTACATAATAGACTTGGTTGCTTAGATCTGACTATCTAGCCTCTTTATTTATATAGACTTTGTAGTACATAATCTTTTGTCGTCACACTTGCACTCCCACCTTTACAATCTATTATAACTAACATCTTCTCTAACTAATTTACTGGACTTTTCAATAGACTTAATTATCTTTAACCGCTGCTTTATTACTTCCTTAAACCATGTTCGATGACTCGGTGTAGTTTATTAATAGCATAGAAAAACGAGACAAAGTGTGTTCAAGCCTTCCAAAAACATGTTCATGCTTTAGTGCTAGTTATTGGGAGTGATTTTCTTGTTCTAGGCACCACACTAATTGATTTTTATTCGAATTTTGGGTTAGTGGCGGAAGCCATGAAAGTTTTATGCCATTTGAATTGTAGCGAAATTCAAATAGAAATCATTTAGATCCTAGGATTTATGTTTTGCTTTCGAATTTCTATGCTGCCATTGGAAGATGGGAAGCTGTGGAAGAATTAAGAAGCTTGATGAGGGGGAAAAAGCTACAGAAGGAGGTGGGTAGTAGCTGAATCATTTTTGGATGCCATGATCGAGATATCAACTCTCCCAGGTTGGAAAAAAAATTGTCAAAATGATTAATTTAGTGCAATGATAGTAACTAGGCATTTGAACCACATTATTCTTGAAGATAACCACCATAAAGTTGACATGATTTCACTTAATATTAATGTTTGTTAATCATATTGAAATTGTTATAATCTTAGAAATTAGAACCCTCAACTGACTCTACATACCAAGGACTCATTATACACTATAGTAGAATTTGACCTTCTTGTGCCTCTCAACAAATAAGTTTCAGTTTAAGATGCTACATGAGATAATATCTGGGATGATTAGCTAGGCCTCATCCATGAAGTTGCAGGTGGCTGTTTTGTTGTATAAGACAGGGACTCTGACAAAAGCAAGCTAGTGGTGGTTAGGACAATGCTTTTCTCTAATTTTCCCATGTAGGAGTTCTGTGACACTGCTTCTACAAAGGTGGGCATTGATATATAGCTCCAATGTAGATATTGCTTTCTTTCTTTGTTAAAGAGTGAAATAGAAATTATTGTTTGCCTCAAATTTTATATCACAAATAGTGAGCACCCTAGAGAAAAGACCGTGGTGGGATATACAAAGAAGTTGTAACCAACAATATGAGTCTAACACTAAACATGTAACAGAACCTTGGACTTAGGGTTGTCAATTGGGCCGGGTTGGCCCAAAGCTCAACCTGACCGGCCTGAAAATTGGGTGGGCTAGGCAAGTTGAGTTTCAGGCTCGGACCCAAATATTAGGCCCAAGCTAATTTTTGAGCTGGGTTTGGGTCCAAGTTATTTCAGTCTGATGCTCAACCCAGCTTGAAGTGAATAAAACACGAAACGAACTCGAAACCTAGCCCAAAGCCTAAAAAAAATGATTTTTTATTTATGTTTTTCATTGGATTAATTTGGATGGTGAACAAAAATTGTTATTAAATCTCTAAAACTTCTACTAATTTGGATGGTGAAAATGTAAAAGGGTTAGATTGTTAAAATAAAGAAAATAAATTTAGAACATTTACTAACAAACATTGTTTTGGCCGAGTGGTTAAGGGCATAACATTTTTGTATTTACTAACAAACATTGTCTCTACTCCATTTTGGGCTACCCAAACTTAGCCCGAAGCCCAAATAATTACAATGGATAGGGCTCAGGTAGAGGGGCTCAAGATGGGCTTAAGCTAGGGTGTTAAACTTTAGGTGGGGCTTAAGTTGACCCCTGCCCAGCCCAACCCAGTCCAATTGACAACCGTACCTAGACTTTGAAGTGCATCCAAATGTTGTGATGAGTGGGAATGTTTATAGGAGACTAGTGTTAGTTGGGAATAAGAAGCTCATGCTATGCTGCAATGTCCCAGTGGGCTCTGAGTTTAAAGATTATATATGAGAAACTGTGAAGATAGAAGTAAGGTGTGTTAAAAGTATGTGCATATGCCATTCTGCATGCCAACACTTGTCATTTAGTGAGACTCAACATTGATATCGATGAAAAATCAAGCTAGATATAATAATGAACACCATGACTACCAAATAAACATCTCATATGGTATTTAACTGGCTATGGGGTTAGAGAAAGATCCTTAAAAAATATAGGAAGTAGGCATTAATTCTATTGATTAATCACTTATAAACATTATTAAACCAAACATTATTCTTATTCTGTAATGTGGAATCAGCTTTTAGAAATAGGTTTATCTAAATGGGATTTTAAATTTGACATATCCATTTCCAGAATCTAATTATAAGAATCCATAATCAAAATCAGTAATGAAACTTCAAAATACGAACCAAACATCCCCTTAGTCTCTAAAAGGTGGGAAGGAGACACTTCAAGAAAATCGAGTTATTCCAACAGTTTTTTAGCAGCGGTCGCTATAATGGCTAGAATAAGTGTATTATACCCACGGTTTGTGTCCGTCGATGCATATGCCAAAAAAATCGTACTTATACGGCCTTTTTTTTCGAAGACCACTATTACATATTTTTTTCTTGTCACGGTTCCAAAGAAACCGCTACAATAAACCCCACAAAAGGAAAATTCCAAAAATAAATTTAAGTTTTCACGTCCCGCCAGTTCCTACATTCTTCTCTGCATTTCTTTCTCTTCTGGGGATGATTAAGTTCCCATCTATCCCACTTCTCACTTGTTCTCTTTCAATTTTTTTTTTTTTTTTTTTCTATTTTGTTCTTTCTCTGGCCCTCTACTTCAATATTTTTCTCTCAGTGTTGAGGTATGTTCTCTCTCTTGTCTAACTCTAGGGCTTTTTTTTATTTTGCAGCGGTAGAGGATTCGCCCGTTCACGACGCCGCTTTTCTGATTTTGCAATGAGGCTTCACCCGTCCCGTTCACACCCCTCTTTTCAAATCCTTTAAATTTCTTAAATTTGAAGCTTGAACTAAAGGGAGTTGCTTGTTCGTGAACTCAATAACAGAAAACAAAGAGAGGAGGAGGAGGGCGAAGAGAGAAAAAGAGTCTGGTACTCAAAATTGGCGAACTAGAAGCGGCGGCGATGGTAAAGAAACCATGCTGGTAAATTTTTTTCCTCTTCTTATTCCTTTACTTCTTATTTTTTTTCTTACTCTTCTCATGTTGTTGTTCTTCGTTTTAACCCACTTCGTGGATCGTCCAGGGTTCAGGTTCGTTTACGGTTTATCTTGTTTCTTCAAAGGCTATTTTTTATCTGTGGCGATCATAGTTTTGAAACTCTACCCCTAAATACAAAAGCAATTTTTTGAAACCCTCGTTCATTATCTATGCTTACCTAAATACTACTCACACAACGACTAAGAGGGAAAACTCTATTTTTTCAAGCTCTTGACAAAAATTGAAGCGGAGGATGAGAATTCTATGTAGTGTATTAAGGGGAGTCCCTATCATTCAATAGTTGTGCAACATACTATAGCTCACCTGAGTAATAACCGGAGGCAGTTGAAGAAGTTCAACACGGTTCAACTCACTTTTGGGGGATTCAAAGCCAATTAGAGATGTTGGTCCATTGATATTTCCTCTCTATCTTGGTGGAGGAGTTGTGAGGTTATGGGTTAGCATTTAATGTTTTTGGTTTTGAATTGTGGTTTCTGATTTAGGTGCTTGTGGGATTTTATTTATTTTTTTTACCTTAAGCTTGATCTTCTGCGGTCCTACTGGATGTGGACATTAGTAGCATGGAGCTTCTTCTTCTTCTTCTTCTTTTGAGTGTTTATTGGTATCTTAAAGCTTTGTATTGCCTATTGGTCTTTTCTTCATATGTTTTATTGCATGATCAAGCCACGGAGGTTAGTTTTTTTCATGATTATTTTCTTAGAACAACAAAAGACATTAGATGTTTTCCTCTTGAAATTTCTCTGCTTGAATTTTCTCTACGCAACGTAGCTCATCACAATAATTATGTATTTTTTTGGTAGAATAATTCTTTAATTTTTTTTTATGAATGCCTATGTTATGCAGTAATTGAAATATATAAAATTGTGACATGTGCAAACAATACTTAGAAGACTTGGTGGCAAGTGTTTTTGTTCAAAGGACTGTTGGCTCAAGAACTAAAGGGAATTCCATTGTTTGATTTTGTTTTTTTGGGTTTTGTGAACTTTAAGGAATGAGTTTCTCGTCATCCTTGGGAGTCCCACTAACTTCTTATTTTTTATTTTATTTTTTAAGGATGCTAATGTTGTTGCTTGCTTTTATTTATTTGTATTTGTAGTTCTTAACTTTATTTTATTGGTCGTATGTTATTAAGAAGCGCCTTTAGCTCTTCTAAGGATGAATGGAAGTCATTTGAGGGTAGACTACAACTTTAGGACCTGGTTTAGATTGCTTGTAGTAATTTTGATTTCTTGGCTCTGCCTTTTTTATTTTTTTTAGTGGGAAGGGGGGTGAATTTTGGTTTTATTCTATTACTTTTAGCTAGGTTCTGATTTTAGGTTCTGTTTGATTGTTGTTGGTGCATAAAGAAATTTCTACTTTGTTAGTGGATATTGGGGAGCGTCCAGGGGCTTCAATGTTAGGATTTTGGATGCCTTTAAGAGGGTCCAGCTTTGATTGTAGCAAACGAGTGTTACTGGGCATGAAAACTCTTTCTTTTCTTTCTTTCCACATCCTTTTTTATATGCTTAGAGATGATTCATGATTTTGCTACATTGGTTTTTCATTCATATGTATATATA
>JAOXJP010009674.1:0-17877 GCA_025762735.1 Platanus orientalis | reverse complement strand
GAAATTGGCTTTATCAAGGTTAGCCTTATGCATATGGTTGAGAAAAGTTTTTGAACCTCAATGATCTTTTATTGAATTTGAATTGCTAGTTCACATGTGGGCTTTACATTAACTAGTAGTCATGTGATCTATTCAATAGGTATTTATTTGTGATGGTCATGATTTTAAGTTAATTTGGGAGAATGATTTTGTGTTCACACAGGCCTATGTAGGAATGTGTTTGATTGGCCCATGATGTGTTTTTGAATTTGGTCTCTCTTTTACACCTGAACACTCTTTTGAACCCCTAACACAACATGTGCCAGCTTATAATTTGCCATAACCACTACAGACACTTTGTCATCACAAAACATTGATCCAACAATCTTGCTTATATTATGTAGACATGTAATTGGATTAGGACATTATACTATTCAAGTCTGGCTTTGTATAATAATGACCACCTAATGTCTAGCCATTTTTCTGATATTTTTTACTTTATTTTCTTCCAATTCAAAATAATGTGATCCCCCAAAGAAAGAGAGAAACTCTCTTCTTACAATTTTTAGTTTGAGTTTGAGAACATTAATAACCTCGTTTGTAGGGTAAACAATTGAATACATGATACATAGTTAATCTTGATGGGCTGGCCATGTCCTTTTTCTACTTCAAGAAAATTGGCTCTTTTATACTGTTCTTGACATATCTAGGTTGATTTAATAATTGGTTTTTGACTTTTCAATACCGTTAAAAAAGTGTGGTTCGCAATGTCAAGCATGCAATGGAGGAGATGGATTGAGTAGTTTGTCAGCTTTTATCAATGAAAATTTCTTTTGAAGGTTTTGTCAAATATAGAAACGTGTGTCTTACTTGGAGGTTGTGTTCTAGTTGGAACTCTTCTTGTTAGTAGCTCATGAAGCTTCACTTGCAGTTGTAGTTTTCACCCATTGTTAAACTCTAGATCTATGACATTTTTTGTTATTATTTATATTATGTTATTATTTTACTTTTTATGTGCACATCCTTTTGCATACATTAATACAATATTCTAACTTCTGATTTGCACCAAAAGATGAATTGATATAATTTTTTTTATGGTTAAGTATACCATACCAAGTAGTTTATCAATCAAAGGTTTTTTTTAATCTATTAGTGAGTTTTTGTGATTTATTAGGTTTATCATTATTTAAATGTGTGAGCTATGACAGGAAGAGTTGCGGTGCAAATAATTTATAAAAAAAAAAAAAAAAAAAAACCTTCCTAAAGTATACTTTAAAGAAGCATTTTTGAAATGCTTCCTAAAGTAAACTTTAGAAGGTGTTTTTGAAACGCGCCCTAAAGTATACTTTAGGAAGTGTTTTTGAGCATGCATGCTCATAGGCAACAAGATCAATGCCACCACTCATTACACTTAAGAGATCTTGAGCAGATTTTCTATATTCAATAATAAGAAATTCATGACATGATGTTGATTAAGAAGTTCTTGAAACTATTGTTGACAAATTCATTATCTCCTTAATAACCATGACATCAAGGTCAAATTTAGTAGGAAAAAAAAAACTACATTACAAACTTGGTAAGTGCCCAATGCTAGAAAAGCTCTTACTGATTACTTACAAAGTTCCTAATATTCTGAAATTCTAAAGATGTCTTTCTATTCTTTTGATAACTATTACAAAACCAAATCTATAAATTAAAAAAAAAAAAAAAATAGTTGTGATCTAGTCCTTTGAGTCTTTAATCTTATCCATTAAACATACAAGGAAAATATGATGTCGCAACAAAAGAATTTACAGTTTTTTCTCTGAATACAATTTAATTTGACAAAAAACAAAATAAAAGAGATAAAAATGTGTTATTTAACCAATGGATAAATTGATATTATGTAAGACCATTCCAAAGTAGAATCAAAAAACAAAATGTCCCACCTAAAGATGCATTTATAATAAAAATAAAATAAAATCAATGTGTTATCTAGAAATACAATAGTAATATTTCCTGGAAAAAAAAAATCAAAACCCGTTACTTGAATTACAAATCACGAAAATTGACCAGGGTTTGAAGGGATCTTCAACCTTGTATAGACTTCTATAAAGCCACCAAAACATGTAGGCTTCTATGTTATGCAACAAAGAAGTAATCATGATCGATTTTTTTACAGAATTAAAAGACTATATTTAAGGCACAAAACCATGTTCATTCTTAGGTTCAAACTAATTTGCTTCTCAGAATCTAAACTTAAAAGATAATCATTATCTTAAAAATGTTTCTCACTAGCAAAAAAAAACAACACAACACTCTTCCTGAAAAATTGAAGAAAGCTAAAAAAGAGAATAAACCTTCATTTATGCTCTAACAACTTCAGTCTCCACCTCTACCATTGGTTCCTCTGCTGGCATTTTCATCTTCACATCAACATCCTCTGAGTAGTCATCATGAACCTCCATCAATTTACTAAGATCAAACTTTGGAACCTTCAAAATCTTGACTTTATAAATATGGACATTTTGTAGTGGGTAGATGCTAGAGTTGGCCTTCTCAATCTCCTTTTCGATCATCTTAGGAATGAACAACTACACCAAATCCTTCAGATCACAAGATGTTTCTTGGTTTACCATGATTTCCCTCATCTTACCTTGAATCTGTCGGATTTGGTTAGACTATGCAATACAGATTTGCTTGACCTGGTTAAGCCGCCTCTTGGTGAATCCAATGCAGAACATCCTTAAACTGTAGTTCTTTGTTGTATTCACATCCACATATGCCTCAATCAATGTTTACGTGATAGGGACCTTAACTTGTCTGTTGTGAAATCCATTCCCCAAAATTTAGTGAGAACATTTCTTCCTTGAATGTACATCCTCTTCTTTCAATCAGATCTTCATGTAGAACTAATTCTCATCTTTCTAAAGATTAGCCAAGCAAATCTCAAAGATTCGGTGTTTTACTCCTTCCGAAGTAATCTTGGTTCCCTACATTCCATTAACTAGGGTTTTCTTCGACATTCCTCTCTTTGAAGATCAAGGGGTGCCTTGATATCATACCAATCCTTCTTAGCAAACGGGTCAACTACCTTCTTCATTCCTTTCTTCCCCTTCGAGATCCCATTGTTCTTTCCAACAACCATTGTCGATGAAAATGAGGTTAGCTTTATAGGCAGAGCACTAAGAGGACTCCCCTAAGAGAAGAAGGCCTAAGTTGATTATGTTTGCCTTGTTTAGGGCATGCACGAGAAAGAGAAAGAGAGAGATGAAGAAGAAGATACGAGATAGATGCATACCTTAGGACAATGGAGCAGAGATTAGAGCTTAACGGTGGAGGGTGAAAACCCTAGCAGCAACAGCCAGACGAACCCTAACCAAACACTGAACATGGGAGATGGGAATTTTTTGTGAAAATCTTCAGTTATTAAACCCTAACTGAACACGAAAGAGAAGGAATGAAAGAGGATTTTTTGTTTTGTTGAATTGAAGAAGAGAGGAGAGAACATGTGAAAAAATAAAAATTCGCAATTGGGTTATGGAATTGCAATGGTTTCATTTAAACTGTGTGTAAAAAAAAGTATTACCAACGGCTTTTTTGAAACCGTATGCACAAGTATAATTTTTTCATGTCTATACATGTGGTCATAAAACTGCTTCTACAAGTATCTTATGCCAGCGGTTATTCTAGCCGATGCTAGAAAAACCGTTGGAATATGTCGGTTTTCTTGTAGTGTTAGGCAACACAATCCTCAATGTACCAATGCCAAACACATCACAATATGTGTTATTTTCCATGTAGAGCTTGTGATCGTCAGCTTATACCTCCTTCATTTCTACAAAGTTCTCTTTAGTCTTAGCCACATGAGAAGAAATATAATTCACCCACCAAGCATCTAAAAGTGATTTAAAAACCACACAGACAATGTCCCTAGGCATTTTAAATTTGTTTTTGTCATTATTTTTTTTGGGACAATTAATTTTGCGGTTGTGAGCTCGTCGAGATGTTGGGGTTGTCGCGCCCTTCCCTTTTAACAGTGTTTCCCTAAGGTCCTCGTAATACATAATTATATCATATATGGTTTTGTGTAAGTTTAGAGTCTTCACTAGTTAATAAGGTCTGACTAGATACCTTTTTAGGGTTCTTTCTAGTGGAGACCCTAATAAACATCTAGGATTAGTCTAACTAGAGTGTGGATGGTGTTCAATTATGATTGAGGAAGGTGTCAAACACACCAACCGCCCGTAACACGTATGGTTGCATATATGTCCCGTCATCTCAAGTAAATGCTAAAAGAATATAATCCAAAATGGTCTTAGTCTTACTCTTATTAAGTAATTCACAAAAGAGGGGTTACAGCCCTCCATGCGATGCCATTGAATAGCACTTATGCATCCTCAAGAAAAATAGACCATTTTTTGTTATATTGCTATGAACTGATGCTTGGGTGTATGAAATGGTATAGATTCAAATCCCCATTTTTTATTGATTAGTAGATATAAACTTCAACAAAAATATCCAATCGTACAATCCATAGAATCTCAATATTTGGTTATCTTGACTCAACAAACCACCTAATTCTACTTTACATTATATGTATTGATGTTTTAGGAACCATGGGACATGAGTTTGCACAATTTTTGTGTCACCATGCGTGATAGGGGCCTCCCAAGAGCATCCGGCTTGAGTGAGGGAGATTCTAGTATTTTCAAAGGGGGTGGGTGGTTGTTTAGAGGACCATAGGGATTAAGGCCGGTGATCCTCTAGACATCTTCAGTCAATTTTTATTAGAGTTTGGGTAGTCGTTAGAAGGACTAGACCCGAGAGGTTTTAGAGGCCATGATCCTTCGAATGACTAGCCAACATGGGGATAAGAGGTGGTTCTTACGACTGCTCCTCAACCAGTAGTTCTACGAAGAACCACAAGCCCCAAGAGCTAGCCAGTGTCCGAACTTGTTTAGTTTTGTATATATATATTTACACAAATTGACTTGAAATTTTGCAGAAATAAATCTTCCATCCATACTCCTCCAGTTTATCCTTTAATTACCTTCAATTAATTATATTCTTTACAACTTGAATTTACACATTCATTATCCCAATTATTAATTGAAAGAAAACATATAAAATTCTCATGATACATTCATCCAAACATGATACAAATACAAAAAATAAAATAAAATAAAATTCAATGTCATTCAATAAACATGCACATGATCACTCAATGAATTGCTTATCAAATTACATCTTCTACACAAATCCCTTGAGACGATCATATGGATTCAACTAAAATAGATTTCATTAAAGGATTTTGGATGAATCCATGGATCAATCCCCAAAATCAATATTCTAATTAACTTAATAAAACAATAACAATTGACATGTGAAATTTCATGATCTATAAAATTGAATGTATAATTCAATGAGATGATCTTAGATCTAAGAAAGAATACTAAAACATTCATAAATCTACTCCTAATGACATGTTTCATCTTGAATTGAAATCATTTCATGAAGAATTCAACTAAGATCAAGTCATCCTAGCATGGATTCTAGCAACAAGCATGAAACATGTCAACCAAGCAAAGCCCTCATCAATCAAAACATGCATGTAGATCTATGTATGAACT
The DNA here is from genome assembly GCA_025762735.1 of Platanus orientalis. Taxonomy (NCBI): domain Eukaryota; kingdom Viridiplantae; phylum Streptophyta; class Magnoliopsida; order Proteales; family Platanaceae; genus Platanus; species Platanus orientalis. The sequence continues at coordinate 12,286 of JAOXJP010009674.1, read as the reverse complement.
ATGCTAAAAATCATAGATCCTACATAATTCTAGATCTAAACTAACCAAATAATGGAGAAATTTGTAGAATTTAATCAAGGGAGAGTTATTTACAATGAAGATGAGGTAGCTCCCTTCTCTCTTGATCTTCTCATTGGCTCTCCTCTTGCTCATCTTCTATTAACTTCCTTCTTGAGATGAGGATTTCTCCTCTAATTTTAAAGGAATAAACTTCAAAGATAGTAATGAATTCTTTAAACTTATCCTTACCCCTTACATCATCCTTAAATTGATGATGTAATTCTACAATGGATTTTCGATCATAGCTTTGGGGTATATATTCTTAGAGAATTAAATTGTAGCTTAAGAGTACTTTGGGAAATCATGAAAAGAATAAGCCAAACATATTCTTCCATGATATGAGTTATTTGGATAGTGCCTCAATCATAGTTTTTTGGAGAAAAAAAAATGCATTATCTTTTCGTCATGTTTGAATAAAATCTATTTCTTTTGAAAGAAAATACATTTTTCACAAAATTGGTTATTAGTTAAGGGTTTTTGACAAACTTTACGGAATTGACCCTATTATTATAGGGAGTCAACCAACGGTCCTATCCGTTATTTTAGTCTTTCTATGTCCAACAATTTAAAGATTTGACGTGGAAAAGATAAGGTCCTTATCAGACCAAATTATGGTACTGATATAAATGACCAAGTTTTCCACATTTAACTCAAATTTTCTTTGGTTTATCCTTATACATGCTGTTTATCTTTGTTAGACTTGTTTTCGTCTATTTTGAAACTTCTACTCAAAATATTCTTTTTTGGGTTTCAAATAAGAAGGTATTATTTCGACAAAGTGAGATTCGTTGCTTTCTTTCGACTTCCATTCCTACCATCATATGCAGTGTTTTCACAATCACTTAATTTCCTGAAAAATTTATGGCCACATCTACTGAATCTCAAAAATTTGAAAGATTGTGTAATACAGTAGAGACTTGCATTTTATATAGGATTGAATTTCTATTGTATTCAATTCTTTGACAATTATTATCAGTTTGTTTACATGTTTAATGATTGTTTCAATTCTTTCATTTTGCAAGAATTGTATTTTTCAACTAGAAATTAGATTTATGTTTCATAAACACTATCATATGATTCTTTGATGGCTTTGACAATTTTATGTTCCTCAAAGAAAAACAGGAAACATGCCCTTGAATTGTCAGGTTATTGCTCGTCATATATGAAAAGCTCACAATGAGATGGTTTTTGGTCGAACACTAGATGTATCTTCTGAGCCATGCATCTAATTCAAGCGTAAAATTGGAAGTGCTCTACTTGAGATCTGGGCTAGATGAGAATTAGAACCATTACAACAACACTCCCGGAACTACTCCAACCAAGAAAAGTTCAAACTCAACGTGGATGGTTCTTTCTACTCAAAAGGAGCATCGGCTTATAGTGCTGTTAGGAGGGCTGACACATAGGCTTGTTCCTTGCTGTCACAGGAACTTAATTTCATGCAGGTAGCTCGAGGGAATCAGAAGCCACAGCTATTCTCCTCGGACTAAAACCAGCCCGAGAGTTAACAATTTGGACGTAAAATCAGTTTCCAAGAAACTATCCAAGTCATTTTGTCGGGAAACTTGAATCTATAGTAGCACCTTAAATCAATGTTGGGAGCATATGCTTCGTAGTAAAAATTCCAAAATCAATAGCTTTTGCGAGGTTCTACGAACCTGACTATACACCATTGTTGGGAAAAGTTCAATACTCAAATCGAAAGTGCATGGGCCCACCCCCAGTGAGGGGGCGAACGGTGCATCCTGGACAGACTTCCTGCAGGTACTCAAAACCTTAGAGGATGCACAAGAGAGATCCAGGCTCTGGCTAGGATTAGGTACGGAAATCAGTTTTTCCTGATGTATTAGAATGACATCAGGGTGCTGACACATTAGTGCCGAAAAGTGACTTTCACTTTTTGGAGGTGTTTATCACTTTTCAATGCTGATGTGTCCACCCCCGATGTCATTCTAATCCATCAGGAAAAGCTGATTTCCGTACCTAATCTTTTCCGACCAAAAAAATATAGTAAATATAGGATAAAATTTTAAATTGGCAAAAGCATTTGGTCTCTTGTGACCAAAGTATTAAATCCAGCATATGTGGTACAAGCCAGGTGCACGGTTCAATTTACTGAGTTACTATAAGCACGCTTAGTTGAGTGATTTCTTTTTAACCATTTCTGTCCACCAGATGCTACAGAAGTTATATACGGAGAATCTGGTGTCTGAGTATTCTTGAAGAAGAAAAAGTTGTCATTAAGCATTAAATTTGGATAAGTGTCATACTTGCATTGAGTCAGAAACACCATTGAATGTGTCATGAACCCTAAGGATCAGAAACCCTTATGGGTGTAATCTCCCCCAAGAAGTTGAAAACTGAGCTGAATGATCTCCTTAGATGTTACAGACTTTGTGGGTCCAGACCCAGTAGAATCAAACCACGTTTCTTGTTACTCTGATCATAGAGAGGTATCTCCCATCTCTAATGCAACCAACAAATTCCTTGGAAATAAGAGACGTCTTAAAAGGAAGGAATTATCTTTATCTTGCAGTTTCCGAGACTCACTAGTCAATCTTCTTCTTGAAACGAAATCAATATGACTCTGCCCAAGTCCAAACAAGGAGTAACGAAACAGGAATCTCACTGTTTGGAAGAGCCGGCATGTAGTGGTACGCTTGGCTTCTTCTGAACAGGTAAGAAGTCTGGCAAATTCATCTTTATGTTAAAATAACAAAAACACCCCTAATGGTTATCCTAAGTAGGATCAAGTGAAGCAATCTCAAAAAATTAATTAGCAATGGATCCATGCAATGGGTATTTTAATCTTTTGAACTGGGTAAATGGGTAGCTTTATTATTTATGCATGTTTCATATTGATTTGTTTGTCAGGGTCTTCTCTTCAAGCTTCACCGGTGGCTCTATACTCTCTTATCTGTATGCCCCATGGGTACATGATATTACTCTAGATTCTTTTTCCAAATAGATCTCAAGATGAGCTACCGGTGGTGGCACTTTGTGTTGGTGGGTTGGGTTCGTGTCGTGTTGAGATCAACGTATATGACTATATGGTTCATAACCTGATCTATTTATTAATTGTGTCAAACCGGATTAACCTGTTTTGATCCGAAACACATTTACACTCAATCCTAACCCAATCCATTTTTTAATTGTGTCAAAGCAGGTTAATCTGCTTTGACCTGAAACATGTTTACAATTTATCTTAACTGGCTTATTTCTTGTTGGATTCGTATTGGGTTCGCAAGTCTTGTCCAACATTGCCACTCCTAAAGCTGCATAAGGTATTACACTCATTTTTTCTAATAATTTTGTTAGACAAATTAAAGTGTTGAATTCTCGTTGATAAGAAATATGGAAAGGCTGCCTATTGGAAAATCATGTTCATCGTTCACTTCTATTTTCTCCAGGAGTGTTAGCCATCCTGGTCTTGGTAGGAGAAGGAGCACAAGTGAGTTGTGATACAAGATTATTTATTATTTATTTATTTTTATTTTTATTTTTATTTTTTGATGAATGTGATGGTAGATTATTACAGTGAGCTGCTACTCCTTGTCGGTATGTATGACCTTTAGTTGCTACCAACAAATTAGTGCCATATCAAGTGCACCACACTCCTGATGTGACCAATCAGGAGGGAGAATCAAAAACCTCTAAAAAGTGAATTGATTCCACCCCCCCGAGTGGTCCCATCAGGGGTGTGGTACATTCGATATCATCCCCCAAAAATAACAGTGTGGGTCTGTTCTTAAATGACAGCTTGGATGGGTTATTATGTAATGGAGGGTAATTTTGTAATATCATGAAAAGATGGTTAGTCAGGTGAGCTAGCAACCGATTAAGTTGTCACATCAGTCATTCACTGAAAACCTAAAGTCAGTGCAACAGTTTCCCAAGAGGATGTGGAAATGTAATTTTCCATTGGGGTCTCCCATACTGAAGTGCATTTAATTAGAGAGAAGCAATGCCAGAGAGATGTTTTTGTACAACCAACAGCCCTCAACGTCATCTCTTCCTTCCCGAAAACCCAATCCCTTCTTAAGTCTCTATTTGGAGCTTCTTTCTACCCATCTCTCTAAACAGACTGATGGCTTCATCCAAAAGCTACCCAAATGGGCTTAGAGTTGCAGTGGTAGTTCTCATCTTTTCCCTCTCATTTCCACCCTCCAAACCAGGTAAAAGATAACAGACCCAAATCACTTTAGATATTTAAGATTGTGTAAAGCACCTCTCTCTTGTGACAGATGAAGAGCCAAATGGTTTTTGTTTTGTTTTGAGCTTGATAAAACTGATTAGTTCCAACTTATTTTCATGACTTAATCTTTTGCTTCTGATTTATGTTATTGGCAGTTGGCTTAAGCACTTCAAGTTATGATGAGAATTTGAAACAAAGAAACTTGGTGTTGGGTTCAAGACCTCCTCGTTGTGTCAACAAGTGCTTGAATTGCAGGCCTTGCATAGCGACTCTGGTTATCCCTCCTCGCCAAATTAGAGGTGTCAGAAAATCATCTCAAGAAGATGGCAGCTACTATCTCCTCTCCTGGAAATGCAGATGTGGTGCTAAGCTCTTCCACCCTTAAGCCTATGTGGGCCTTTAAGCCTCTGGACCGCGGATGGCTATATGGTAGTTATGATAGCAGCACATATATGGTCTTTTCGTTCTTTAGAAATTAGCTAGAAAATCGTCCTATTAGTCAAAGGTCTTCATCTGAGAAGGTGTTCTGTCGTTGAAGATCTCTCTCTCTCTCTCTCTCTCTCTCACACACATCTATAATATGTATTATATTCTCAGTGTTCTTACATGAGGATTTGGACTCCCGTTTATTGTTTTCATTCCTTATAACAAGTAAACCCATCACCCATGATGCAGAAAGGCTTATAAGAAGAAGAAGAAGAAAGAAAGAAAGCAGCTTATGTCTTCTCTTAGATCATAAACCCACACGTCTTTTTTTCCCCATTTCAACCTTGTCTTACCCAACCACCTACAGTGATGCTGTCATGGCTGGAAATTCCCCTTTGAAGAGGATAAGAATCCTCTTCACCCTCGGGCACTAACAAAAATTTTAAATATCTGAAACGTTGTTGGCCAACGTAAATAGATACCCCTGAGGCTATGGCATCATATTGACCTTTGACTAGTAAATGACTAATAACGTTTCTCGTCTTGGGGCCCGTTTGGACGGGCACCCCATCAGATGGTGCGAAATGATATTGGCACCAAGAGACTTTTACGTCAAATCAACAGCATCACTGTTTTCCTGGGATGGTTTTAGATTTTGAGGGACAAACGAATCTAAACTCGTGGCCACTAAAAACACAGCACCGATCGAGAAACAGGACTGTATTGTAGAGGGTACATCCAAACAGCCCTTATGTTCCGTTTGTCAGACTCGCACTGTGGAATGCTACCAGACGGCATTGGCAATCATAGGGTTTAAGACTTCACTAATAAGTAAGCGAGGATGAGAAAGAAGGGAAGACTTCATCATGGAATGATGAAATTAAAGATATAGCTTAGTTATTACTATACAGAAGACGGTGGTTGTGCACATGTGCTAATCATCTATGAGACTAAAAAGGACAGGGAGAACATGTTTTTCATTAGTCAAAGTTGAAAAGAAAATATAAGATCATCCACAAGGTCACAGACATTCTTGGATTTCACACAACCCCATAATTAGTCTCAGATATATATATACATATATATATATATATATATACAGTTGCTCTAAGATCATAGACCGTTAAGTAGTGTTTTATAACAAATAACTGCTAGGCACTCCGACTGGATGGTCTAGAATTGAGCTCCTAAGTGGTTGGGAAGATCAAAAACCCGGATATGGATCAAACCGAATTTGAATTTGTTGAATGGGCTAGGTAGATCAGTCAAAGCTGTCAAGCTGGCTGATTCATGAACTGGATTTAACCTCGACCTTTATTTTGTTTTGGAGGTTAGCTGCCACCAACGGGTTCACCCAGACACCCTGGTCAGTGCACTGATTGGACCAACTTGCTCGGCTGACTGGTTCAACCTCTGGTCCTTGTATTAAAACATTGCCTTGACACATATTTGTAAATACTAAAACAACAAAAACAGCACCAACAAAGCCTTGGGTCGTTACAAAAACCCTGGTCCTCCATCCCCAATCTATCTAGGGCCATAGTAAATAGCAAGCACCCATGTCCTTCATCAACACTTTAACCCAAATCACTTTTGGCTTTCGTCTTAAATTCTTCATACCTTCAACTTGTATCATCACACTCCTCATTAGCATAGTTATACACATCACCAAACCATCTCAGTTGACTTTTCCTTGTCTTATAATCTATTGGTGCTACACCTAAACTCCCATGAATGGATTCATTTCACATATATTTATAAATAATGCTGTAAAATAGAATCAATACAGCTATTATCTTATTATAAATTTCAGTATTATCATGATGACATTTTATCATGTCTCATCAAATATAAAATATATTATATTTAATATTAGAAAAAAGAAATATAAACAATTTTTCCTAAAAGAACCACTGATTTGGCTTTTAGAACCATGAATAAGGGTGGGTCAAAATCCACCACCACCACCCTGTTTTTAAAATATGAGATACCATCTCTGCATTCCTTGCTCAGATCTGCAAATGCATATGCAAACCTTAAAAGTTAAAACAACACAACAATAAACAAAAACCCTAAACTACTTGTGATTTGCGTAAAGGTCAGTATTTGACACAGATCCTCTAAATACAGAAACAATGGGTCAGTCATTGGGGTATTAGCAGCCAATTGAAATTCAATAACATTTAACAGTCATTTCAGTTTTCAAGGCCAACAGGCTACCCCATGACTAAATACCCAAATGTGAGATATTGATATACAAGCCATACAACACATATAGCCTAGAGAGAGGTTTGCCAAGACCTTACTGGTGGTGACCGAACAATTAATCCATAGTGAAATAGGTTATGTCATGTCGGTCTAACCCATCAATCTGGATCAACAACTCATTGTTCTAAGCAAACTGGATTTTGCAGAGGCCTCCATTGGTTTCCAGATAATATGCTTGAGTTTACTACAAAAATTCTTGTAGAACTGCAGAACACAAACAGATAGAGTATATTATTAGTAGATAAATATAACAAATACGTGTCATGATCAAAGTGAGGTGCTATCAAATGATTAGAAAAATATGACCACTTTAATATAGTTGCTTTGCCAGACACCATTAAACAGTCGAGTGGCCTACAGAATCAATAATACGTGCCACTCAATCTGTGAATCAGCTCAACAAGGAGTCATACCCATAAATCAGCAGACCAGATTAAGATGATTCCGAAACCCACTAAATACAATCTCCTCCCTGACCTGACTCGCTATTTTGTCTAGGAATCCAAGGTTTAGTTCTGATTGGCTGGTTAAGAGTGCCTGGATTTATAACTTTCGGCCTGTAGCTCAGGAAAGTGGTGCCAACCAAATGAATAGTCTACACTGATGAATCATGGATCAAATATGCAATGTATGATGTCTGGCACTATAAATTGTTCCATTTTCTTTGTCTTACAATTTCAATGGCTTGAGAAATTAAGCACGTAAAATTCCATGATGGGAGGGCCAACCTTGTGATATTCAAGAGTTTCGCCAGCTGCCTTTCGAATGTCAACCATGAAAAGGGAGGGAGCAATTTCAAAGACCTCACAACAAAACAACAAGATTCTATTAGAAAGAAAGTATTTTGACTGGAATTAAACCCTCTCCATGAAGATAAAGAAAAGTAATGCAAGGCTAAGATAGAAAGCTACCTCCAAGGCAACAGCAAACTGTCCAGTCTTATTAGCAGATATTCCTTCAAGTCTCATCTGTAGTAAAATAGTTATAGAAAGATTAAAAACAGTGTTGGATTTAAGGATAACTAAATGACTCACCACGAAGCAAGCAAAAATTAGCCATGACAGCAGAAAAGAGATATCCCCATTAAATCAGCTAATATGGGCACCATATGGATTTTACACCAGGATTGTGAAGAAATAGTAATGTTACACCTGGTTACAAAGTATAAACAAAAATTTCTTGCATGGAGGATATCTAAGATACCCACTAGGTGGATCACAAGCATTCTACCAATTGTACAGCAGCACATCTGGCACTGATGACAATGAGACCACCACTTTCAAGATCTTCACAGCCAAAATATATCAACATTGGATTGTCTTAATTATCCGAGGTATCACATTCTACTGTCCATAAAAGTTAAGACTGATTGGATGTTTAGAATCATCTAATTGGGTTAATTTAGGAATGAATATCTTCTAAATGGGATCATTCAAATGTGCGGTCCAACCCACTTCATGGATGCCTCTTGTACCACTATTCCATAGACCAGCTAATGCTAAAACCCAACATGTCACCGGAAATGCTCCTTTCCATTGCAATAATCCCAACAACAACAACAACAGCCTTATCCCAACTATTTGGGGTCGGCTACTAGAATCCTGCTCCGCCATTCCGCTCTATTTAAAGCCATATCTGCCATTAAATTACAAGTTGCCATGTCTCTCCTTACTACTTCAACCCAGGTCAATATTTGCCTTCCTCTTGTCCTTCTAGCACCTTCAACTTTCATCGTCTCACTCCTCCTCACTAGCATAGTCATTGGTCTTCATTGCACATGACCAAACCATCTCAATTGACTTTTTCTCATTTTATCACTTATTGGTGCTACACCTAAGCTCTCACGAATAGATTCATTCATAATTCTGTCCTTTCTAGTCTTGCCACGCATACATCTCAACATCCTCATTTCAGAAACACTCATTTTATGTACATGTTGTTTGTTGGCTGCCCAACATCAGCTCCATAAAGTATGGCTTGTCTTATAGCTGTCTTATAAAATTTTCTCTTCAATTTTAGTGGTATTCGTTTATCACACAACTTCAGAAGCACCTTTCCACTTCAACCATCATGCTCTAATTCTATGGACAATATCATCTACAATATCTCCCTCTTCGTGCATGATTGAACAAAGATAATGAAAATGGTTGCTTTGAGGTATCTTTTGGTTTCCAATTCTAACTATTCCCTCCTTTCTACTCCTATTTTGGCTAAACTTGCATTCAATATATTCTGTTTTAGTCCGGCTTATCCTAAAACCATTTGATTCTAAAACATCCCCCCATAGTTCTAACTTAGCATTTACCCCCTCTAGTCTCATCAATCAACACATCATTAACAAACAACATACACCAAGGCACCTCCTCCTATATACGTTGGTCAACTCATTCATAACTAAGGCAAAAAAGTTACATACTCAATGCTGACCCCTAGTGCAAGCCTATTATGATCGCAAACTCACTTGTCTCTGCCTCGGTTGTCCTAACACTAGTTATTGTTCCATCATACATATCTTTAACTAGGTCAATATATACTTGTGACCCCTTTTTTATACAAAACCCACCAAATGATCTCTCTTGGTACTCTATAGTATGCCATTTCTAGGTCAATAAAGACCATGTACCCTATACTTTTCCATCAATCACCGAAGTAGGAAAATAACTTCAGTTTTCAATCTCTTTGGCATAAATCCAAACTGATTTTCAGATACTCTAACTGATGAGGGCATCAGGCCTATGCAGCCTTATAGGCTTCATTATCATAGGAGGATGCCCACTGTGTTGCCAGTTTGGTTTGAGTAGGTGTGTGGATCCCACATGTTTTAGTGGGCCAATGGGGGTATTATGTGTCCTTTCTTTGTTGGGTTATCTTTTATGTTATTTGGGTTTGGTTTAGTGTCTTTTGTTGGCCTAATTTAGGTCCATTATAAGTCTTTTATGTTTTATTTGCATTTTGGATATTTTGGGTTTATTTATTATTGTTTTGGGCTATATTATAAAACCCAAACTAGGGGGCTTATTGGACTGGTCGAATAGCCCATAGTGAGGGCCATAGAGTAGTTTTTTTATTTCTTTTATTTCATGTAATAAGGCCCATAAGAGCCCATTAGTATTAGATCTTGATGTAACCCTAAGAGAGTGGGTTATAAATTAAAACCCAACTCTTTAATTTCAGTAATGAATGAATAATATTAGAAGTTGTATCTTCTTGAAGGCTTGCACGATTATGGGTGTTACTCTCTTCCTTTCAATGGTTCCTCTACATTGAAGCTCTATGTGGGATTGCTAGAGCAAGGGTGGGACTGCTCCTAGAGGTGAGTTCTTTATTATCTTCTTCTTCTTCCTCTTTCTATATTTCTCTGGTTTATTGATTTTTCCCTTTGCTAAAAGCCATCTCCATATTCATCCATAAGCCACCATATACATTCATCTTCATCTCCATCAATCATACTTCATCCCTACACCAGACGACCACCTTTCCTTGATTTTTTTTACCATCAAACATCTCCACATGCACCCCATATAAATCGGCTGAATCAAAACCCCATTCCCTTTTTGATTTCTATAAAGAAAGCACCTCTATTTGCTGCCCAGAAATTGTCCAGCAGCTTGTTCACTTGGATTCATTCTAATTTCATCAAGTATTGTCCTCCTATTATATGTGATTATCCTATGAGATGATGTTCTGAAGTTTTGGGCTTTAACACTTGGAGAAATCATCACTCTACATCTGTGGCCAGCCTACAATAGTTGGACTTTTGAGTTTTTTTGCAATTAGTTGATCTCCTTGCATCTTGGTCATTACACACTATATCTCTAGAGGGCTATCTATAAGTAGGGAGAAGGGAGAAGTTTTATTGCTTCTTGGCTGCTGAAATTAGACTTATCTACATGAAGAAGGGACTTTGTCTAGAATTTGGTCTCTTAGGTGTTTGTTAAAATGCCTAAGAGAGGTTAGAGGCTATTGGTTGAGTTGTACTGCACCACTAGTTAGAAGTCTTAGTTGATGCTCAACACTCTCTCCCATAGTTTCATTGTATGGCTCATAAGCTTGATCCTATGATAATTGGTGCAATTTTGAAAATCTCCCTTGTTCTTGTATATAGGAACCATAATACTTTTCTTCCACTCATCCGGCATTTTTTTTAGTTTTAATGATCTTGTTAAAAAGTTTAATTAATCATGATAAGCTATTATCTCACATACATTTCCAAACCTCAATTGGGATACCATCTGGTCCTAGTGCCTTTCCTATCTCCATCCTCTTTAAAGCCTCTTTAACTTTCTGTCACTCTAATCCTATGAAGATATCTATGATCTCTAATCTCCTCTACTCTACCGATTCCTAAACCGACATTCCTTACATGAACCTCATTTAATAATTTTTAAAAATATTTCCTCCACCTTTCTTTAATCTCTTTGTCTTTCACTAAGACTCTTTGATCCTCACTTTTAATGCATCTAACATGGTTTAGGTCTCTACATTTCCTATCCCTTATTCTCGCAAGTTTAAATACACCCATTTCACCCTCCATAGTATCTAACTTATGATAAAGGTCATCATACTCCATTGCAATAATCCCATTTTCATCAAAATTTTGCATTTTACAATTTGAAGATTACAATTTATATGTAACTAAAAGCCCAGATGACAAAAATCTTGCGTTGGATCCCATTTATGAGTATAAAGGTTTTTTTTTTTCCCTTATAGTTATTTATTCTAATATTAGATTTTCTTGTAACTAGTGATTCAAGAAAAAGAGCATTGAACACTATTTCAAATGGAACTATGACACTCACCCCTTTCACAACATCTATATGCCCAAATAACATCACTTTCACAAGGTTTATGTATTTGTTACTGAGTTTTTACGCCTTGGGGTTTCCCTAAACTGTCCCAATGAGAAAGCAATAGCAAAAGTTAGTTTCCACTGAATGAAATTACATATTTGTGTTTGTAAAAAATTATAAATGATCAGAGAAACTGCTTCACATATCTGCTGAGAAAAGAAAAGTATTACCCTGGAAAGTTGAACCTTGATGCATTTGAACTGTAACATTAGTTTACAATTATTTTGAGCTACCATGCAATTGCTTTAGGCATTCATATGTTTTGGTAATGTTTTCCCTTAAAAACTCAACTCACTTCCACTAGTCAATGTAGATGATCTTGTCATCACAAGAATAGAGTGAATCAAGCACCTATAATTTTATATGAGAAAAGGTGATGAAGATAAATTTAACAACTTAGTCTAAGGGTTCTTCTATATGAATGCTCTACCTTCTTCAGTATCAGTGGCATCCGTGGATACTTCCAAATCAAGGACTATGTCATTGA
>JAOXJP010009663.1:0-17877 GCA_025762735.1 Platanus orientalis | reverse complement strand
GAGAGAGAGAGAGAGAGAGAGAGAGAGAGGTAAATGTTTAGCGTAAGGTTGAAACAATACATTTCCAAGATTTAGCTTCCTACCTTTTTTTTATTGGATTCCCAGCTACCTACCTACCTGATGCATCCCATTTTATCATGGCTTTTTGCCTTTCCAGGTAGCCTCATGAAGACAAAAGTTATATTGACTTTTCCTATAATGTTCCTAAATTCTAAGTCCATAGGCCAATTTTACTCATATGGAGCAACATCTTTATCCACGGTCATTCACAAATAAATAAATAAAACACAAACACAAATGCCTTTACTTACATAACACTTTTAAAGAATACCCTAAATACGATTGAAAAAAATACATTTTCAAGATTTATGTTTAAATGGTTTCTATCTGTCCACCTTATGCAATCCTCTTTATCATGACTTGGGACAAGTAGTGCAGAAAATGTAGGTGGGTTTCTGATCATCCAATATATATAGTAAATATAGTAAAATATAGGGGTAGCAATGAGCAGAACTAGCTTGAAGCTCAACTCATCATCAGCATTTAAAGTTCATTGAATTGAGTCAGCCTGGATTTGAACTCATTTTCTAAATGAGCCTGAACTGAGCTTGTTAAAAGCTTGATTTGGTTTTTTTTTTTCATAATATACATATATTGTATATATTTATATACATGAAAATAGTAATGTTCAAAAAAGAAAAAGAAAAATTGGCTATTAACCAATAGCTGTTTTTTTTGTTTTGTTTCCTTTTGGCGAGCTGAGCCTAAGCTTTGCCTTCATTTGATGAGCTTGAGTTGAGCTGGGCAAAGCTCTACTCGTCGCCTCCCCTAGTAAAATACATGTAATCACACAATCAAACTGATTTTCAAGTTAGACAAATTTAAATGGTGGTTCATGTTTTCTGTTCTTCTTTACATAAGACATATGTCCCCTAAAGAATGTCCCACACAATTTACACATCCTATGACATAGGACCCAAGATTTTGCCATAAGTGATAACACATTATATCATATAGGATGGATGGAAAAAGTCAGAATTGAAATTAATCAAGGCTAGTGTTTGACACTATGTCCTTAAGACAAATTTTGCCGCTTACAATGATGCTTGCAAACTTGTCTAACCTCTACCTCTCATGATATAATGATCGAATACATACAAAAGAAACACTACAATCTGTGTACCTGATGAACCAAACTTGTGTTGTACTCTCTCTCTTTTACAAAGACTTTACAATGCTTATACTTAATTTAGATTATGAATGCATGAAATGAAGGACAAAATATTTATGAACTATTCATGTTTGTTTGGAACATGCATAGAGAGACAACTTATGAACATATATGAAAGCAAAATGATATAATTGAGTACCCATATTAATGTTCATTCGAAACAAATAAGAGGGTAAAATGGATGATTTAATAATCACATTTATGACTGTTCGGTTTGGAACAATCACGGGAATAAAAAAGTTAAACGTGCAAAGAATAGACACGCCCCCACAAGTTAACTGTTTTTTGGAGAAATAAAAAATAATAAAAAATTATTTTATTTTTCTCATTGACCCAACGTGACCCAGTTTAGTGCGACACGTGTGTATTTGGGCTAAGTCCTCCCCCTTCCACAAAACTGTAGTGCTCTTTAGGGCCCAAGTTTATGTCTAAAGCTATTGTATATGAATCTCCAAATTTTTCTAGGTTAATCACTATGGGATTATTCAAGTTTTACAACCTTCAACTAATATTCAACTAAGCATTTTTTGAAACAATTTCTCATTCACTCATTAACAATTTTGAGCAACTAACCACATGACATTATTATCCTCGTTGAAGTGAACACAAACCTATGTAGACCCACATCAAAAGACTTGTGGATCCCACTTTTATTTTGGCTAAAAAATGATCAAACAGTCATATTCAAAATCTGACGATATTCAAAACCTTTTCTAACATTTTTTTCAGTCTTTAAAGTTTTGCACACACCAAATTGTTTGTCATTTATTCTAACACGCTAAACATAGATATAGGATTGAAATAAGTGGTAATGCAATATGTTACATGGAATTTTGACCAAATGATGGATTTTATTTTTGACTATCACCACTCAAGTGAGAGGTAGCAACTTTGCACACTACAATTGTTGACCAAGGGTAATTGACCCCTAGCCTTCCCTGCGGAAGGATGACGCTGCATCCACCCGAACAAATGGACATCGTTAACCATATGATGAATTATAATCAAATGTATGATCATTTGTTCCAACACAAAAAATAATACAAAAAATACAATAGATTTTTCATTGAAACAAATCTTGTGTTTCCAAATTAATTTGTCCCCCTGTGTCTCCACACTACAAGTTGAGCTGTATTTTTTTTTTTAATAATGGAAAATGATTGTTTGTGTTGACACAAGCCTATGTAGGCGTGCTATTGATTGACACATGATGTGTTTTGATTTTGGTGTCTCTTTTTACACTTGAACGCTTTTTTAAACCCCTTGGCACAATGTGTTAGCTTATAATTCACCATTAATACTACAAACACTTTGTCATCACAGAACATTTTCATCCTTTTGGTGCCCCTTTTAGGTATCTACTTTTTCATTTGAAAACTGTTTTTATAGTTTTAACCTTATACATCCCATCCTTTGTGTGTGTGTGTGTGTGTGTGTGTGGATACGAGGGATAAACAAATTTTGGGCAGAACATTTCTTCCCAATTTTATAAACCTTAATTGGGCAGGGCTTGGCAGTGTGACTTGGACTACAATTGAGTATAGTCCCAGCTCAACCAGAGTTAAAGGCTGTAAATGGAGCTAATACGAAGTAGATATAAACACATATGTATTTACATTCATTTACTTAATCCAACATCAAATACAAATTTGGATATCTATGTATATTTAAAAATAAGATCCATATTCATATATATTTACTTAACCGAATATCATATATGAATTTAGATATTTCCAATTATACTTTCTGTTGTAAAATTAAAGTTTTCAATGTAAACACAAATATTTTGGGGATAAAAACATGGGATGAGGTAGAGAAGTAGAGAGAGATGAGATTATTAGTAACAACAATAAAAAGAATAGGGACAAACACTTTTGAAAAGAATATGTTCGATATATATATATTGTTATTAATTAAAAAAATTGAGATGAAGATGGCAACAATGACAATAAAGATTATAAAGATAATGAGAGCCTAATAACCATAACGACAGAAGACTCATAGGTGGAGTTCAACTAGAGAAAGGGAGTTTGCAATTAGGGAGGTTTCAGTTTAGAATTTGGTGTTAGTATATAGATATATTATTCTATGTATCTAGTTATGTGTCATCTTATTTATAACATTACTTTAGCATAATCATGCATATATATATATATATAAACAGAACAAAAAATTTTAACGAATCAGATATAGATACATTAGTATTTGCCTAAAGGGATCAAATAAACACTGGATACGGATGCTTATACAGAATGATGGTTGACAGCCCTAACCGGAGTATCTTGGCAAATTTGGGTTTGGTCAAACCATATCCCCCAACACACCCCGGGCAGATTTGCAGACCTTTTGGGCCCATGGAAGTAGCCAGTCTAGAAACAAGGATGTAGTAGGTTCCACCCAACTAGGCCCGAAAGGACCATGGACATCTGCTTCCACATGGTTCTCACCAACCAGGTATCCAAGCTTCCATTCCATAAAGACCCAAGTCCTCTGATTGTAAAAGCAAATGTCAAACCTGACAGTCAAATGTCAAAACTACCAGCCCATTTCAGGACATCCTAAAACTCAAGAACTCTCACTAGTTTCTACTTCCATTCTAGAGATTATGCTTAGAGTGATCCTCCATTGATGCTCTTTTGTAGTTTTGTTACTGGTTCAAAGATTGAGACCCAACCAGCTCAACTGAGGCCACAATGGCGCTTGTGATCTACTGGTACGATTTCATCTGCTTCGCCATCGTCGCCGGCGCCATCTTCGGCTCTCTATGGGTACTCCGGCGGAGAGAAGGTGGTGGCAAAAACGAGGAGCAAACCGCTTACGAGAGCCTCTTGGTTGCCGAGTCTGACGGAGATGGGTTCGTGGGGTTAACACCTTCCGGTCACGTTGGCTCCGCACAACTATGGAGCAGTTGTTGGCGAGGGCTTCACCCCATATGGCTCCTGGCTTCCCGGACGCTCACTGCAGGTTTCATGATCGCCCTCCTGGTGTGGGACGTCCGTCGTTACAGCAACAGCATCTTCATTTACTATACAGAGTGAGTGCTCTGTTCTCCTTGTTGTCCTTAATCTCTCAAATCTCAATAATTACTGAATTGCACGCTTTTGCAAATCTTCCATTGATTGAAGGAAAGAAGTTAAATTTCTGAAGTTTCGATGTACAGATTGATTGTTAGATAATCTATTTGGGTTCTGCTCAGCTACACAAGTCCTGTTGCATGAACTACTCCATCTAGAGCTATTTGTATCGTTAAATCATCTTTCTTCAATTTAAGCTTCAACCCGAACATCTATCTCAATCATTTTCGTTAATCTATCCATTTTTGTACAGTAAAGATTGTAGTTTATTAGAGCAAGGCTATTGGATTTGGATGGTCTCTGTTTACTTTATCTGATCGATCCAAAAGGTATAGATTAAGCTTTAGTACAAATGATTCCAATGTAAATGTTCATCTACCAGTCGTCCAGTGGAGAAAATGGCAGCTTGGGCTGGTGGGAATTTGAAGAAATTTTCATGGCTATTTTGTCAATTTGAAGGAGTTTTTTGGGTATTTCACTCCTGGATTTTTTTCCCAGCTGTCTTACAGCGATTTGCGTCTGTTGAAATTTGGAGGTTGAAACTTCCAGGTCTTTCAATGTCAACCACCCTACCATTAATCCTCCACCTTCCCTTTAAACCCAACTTAAACAGTCTCTGTATAATATGGGTTTAGTATTTTTGTTCGATTTTTTCTAGGATTTATTCTCTTTTCTTCCGTGGATTTCCAAGTCTTCTTGGAAATGGGGAACCCGAACGATCAAGGTTTGGGGTACTGGCTTCGATGGCAAGTGCCTGTATGTGCTTTGATCTTCGTCATTCCTACAGGGGTAGCTTTGGTTTTGATTCACAGAGTACAGAGATCTCCTTTGAGCGCCAATGATCTCTGGGTTCCGTGCTGGAGAAAGCTGAGTCCTATTTGGCTTCTGATCTATAGAGCCACCGTGCTTGTTTTCATGTCTTGGCTACTGTATCAGGTTGTCGCATTGGAAGGAGCTTTCGTCTTCTATTTCTACACGCAGTAAGACGAACTCTGGAATTATTCCACTGAAATTAGAGATATTAATCGGAGTTTTATTTGTACATTGTACCGGAAAGACATGAAATTCTTTATTTTTTCCCTCTTTATTTGGAATTGACTTACACCTCAATTGCTGACTTTTGAAATTTCAAAATTTTTGTAGCTTCACTGGATGATGACTTGATGAGGTGAACTAGAGATGTTCATATGCTTATGCCAATGAATAAGACTTTGATTTAAATTTCCATACTAGGGTTAGGAGACATGGGTATTTCCAGTTTGGATTTCATACTGTAGTTAGTTGATAATTGCGAATTAGTTGACGAATTGTGAACCATGTAAATTGAACCAATCTGTGAACTTCGTAACTGTGGTTATTGTGGAAGGCATTGGAGATGGTTTAAAGTGAGAGCAATTCCCTTGAACTTCAAAAATCAAGCCACCCAGAAAGGTCAAAGCAAATGTCTTTACTAGGTGTGGATTAGGTACAGCAAATAATATTCTGTTAATTTTTTTTTTATCGTATGACTCCCCTTCATGATATCCTAATTGTTTCAGATTTACAAGCTGCTGTGACTACTATATAGATCCAAATCTGAGCCTTGGAAACTTAGAAAAATCATCTGGACATAATGCAGAGCCTTCAATTCCTTTGGAAGTGGGAAATTAGATCTGATTGGAGAGAATCAAATAGAGCAGTTGATTATTTATTTATTTTTTGTCTTTGATATTGTTATGAAGATGATGATGAATTGTTATCTCATCAGTTTCCTTACCCTTTTTAGTCGTATCATAGAAGAGGATGCTAAAGTTTGTAAATTCTTTCTGTATTAATTATAGCTGGTCAGAGTTTGCTTGACTCCATCTTAGCCGCCGAAAGAATTAATAAATAGAGCATAAGCATGAAGCTATGCAGTTACCTGTGAAGAAGTAACAGCTTATTTTTTATCTAGTTTGTTAATAGAAACATGGAACAGTGTAGCTTTGTTTTATTTCTCTGAGTGGATTCACTTCTTTTATGCCTTGTGCCTTTGTTCACCTGCTTGATAAATGAGGGGCAGTCATCTTTTTCTCAATATCGACTTATTTCACTTTTGAAGCACTCTCTAGGGATCCATTTGTTGATAATCATCAAGAAGACCCGAATATTGAAATGGATGATTTAAAAGATATATGAAGTGGGCATATGACTAGACATTTTTTGAAATTTAAGTAAAGGATTCAGTATACCATGTTATTCTGGTTTTTCTATGTTGAGCAATGTTTTCTGCTCTGTAAATTATATCCAACTTTTGAGTAGATACAAGTCATGCTGAGATATACTAGTCAACCATGCCTTTTGGCCAGTTGATTATACTGTAGTTCTGCTGCCTACTTTTGCACCTTTAAGGTGCTTACAGTGGACAAAGTGGAGAGGTTCTTATGCAGTGTCATGTGGTTGACCCATACCATTAGTTAAAGGAAAAAATTTATAAGATGACTATAAGACCACGGTGCGTTATGGATAAGAATGCTGGCAATCAAGAAACAATACATACATATAAGGAGTGTAGCTGGTGAGAATGTTGAATTGGATGAGTGGCAAGACTTGAAAGGATAAAATCAGAAAGGAATGCGTTTGCAAGAACCTACTGGTAGCACCAATAGGTAACAAGACGAGAGAAAGTTGACTGAGATGGTTCAGTCATCTGCATTCTGCAAAGAAGACCAATCAATGCACCAGTGAGGAGTGATATGGTTCAATTTGAAGGTTGTAACGGGACAAGGACTTGGGTCATATTAAAGAGAATAGACTTAAGGGATTATGATGTCCCTAGATAGAGTGGAATGCAGGGTCAGGATTCTTGTAGCTATCCCAACCACTTGGGATAGAACTTTGTTGAGTTGAATTGAGTTGGGGCCTACAGTTAATAAAGGAAGGTGGCATTGCTGTCCAACATGGATAACATTTTTCATCTTCAGCAATCCTTGCTACCTTTCGTTTTGGTAGAAAGTATATTCCTGGTTAAGTAATTGAAAATCCTTTATAATGGTGTATTACCATCTTTTTTAATTCCTCTTGCAATCCTTGTTTCTCATCATAAGGCCTCAGACAATTTAATGCTTGGAGATTTTGATTCTTGTAATAAGCTTAAGATAGAATTAGAAATGGCCTTTTTTCATTTTCTTTTTCGTTTTTATTTCTAAATTTTTATATCATAATTCCTATGAAGTGCGATCTCCTTGACAAGTAAGGTTATATCTTTGTAAAGTAAAAGAAGAAGAAGAAAAAAAAAAAAAAACTATGGTTCTTGTTTGATGATTCATTCGGTATTTCAATGGTCTTTGTTGTCATATTGGGTGTACTTTTTAGAAGTATTTCTTTTATTAAGGGCATTTATATTACCTATGCATGTTGAAGATTTTGTGCTTTACTATTTTTTCTTTCTCGTTTTATTTTTCTCTTGTGTCTGCAGATCCTTGTTTAACTAGTATTCAGTAATACTGGTTCACCTTTTACTCAGTTGAATATTTTCATTGATAGGATAAATTTTTTTAATTTTATCAAGCAATTGCAGAATTTATATGAACTGTTTTGGTAACTGAACTTTTTTCTTTTGGTGCTATAATTGATCCACAGGTGGACATTTACATTAGTCATTGTCTATTTTGTGGTATGTCCGGCACTTCATTCCCCTTATTTTTTGTCAACAGTAAGAATTTAAAGCAGCTGCTTCTCCTACCTCTAAATGATGGTGTGGCTTTGATAGTGCAAATTTAGAAAACTACTTACTGTTACACCCAAAATATAACACTAAGGTTGGTTATATTTTTCGAAGGAAAGAAAGTGGAGTCGTCAGTATTCATATTTTAAGCCTTCTTCAACTTAACATGTATCCTTTCTGCCTGTAGATTGGCACCATTATATCTGCTCATGGATGTTGGATATATTCAAACAAGTCTCTGACCGAAAGTGAGGAAGGTGATGGGTTTCTGAAAAAAGATTTTGAAGGGACTAATTCTGCAACCACCATAGCTTTCAGAACAAACAAAATCAGGGGTACAATAAAGTTACAAAGCCATCATGAACAAGAGGAGAGTAAGCAAAGAGCTGGATTTTGGGGATATATGATGCAAACTATATTTCAGGTTAGTCTATCCAAGGATGATCTTCTCTGACTATGATGTACGGTTTCTGACCACATGTTATTTTACTTCTCCTTCTATTTCCTAATTTTTTCTGATTGCTTCTGTTGGGCATCTTTTGATGTAATAATTGGAATTTTCATGTTGAACCTGATCCTTTCTTTTTCAGACTTGTGCAGGAGCTGTGATGCTTACGGACATTGTCTTTTGGTTTCTTATAGTTCCATTTTTGTCAATTGAACATTTCAGCCTGAACCTGGTGAGAGTGTGCTCCTTTGAACTATTCTTCAGAAAATCTGGTTAAAATTTGATGCCAAAATTAGTTTCATCCACTCTTCCATTAGACAAACAATAACATTTAGTTATTAATGTACTTATTCCTTTATTAAAATTTTGGGATGGTAGGATCTGTATGGCATGTATAGCGTTGCAGCACAAATCATCACCAAGTTTTGGCTATTGACCCAAAACTTTTTTATGGATATTTTATTGCACAAAGCACAGTTTCTAATTGGATATCAATTTATAAAGAAAATGTGTTACCCATCCAATGTCAAGTTGCATGTTTTAAAAACTACCTACCCACTGTGAATATCATCATTTTTTTTTATTTGTAACAAGCTACCAAGCATAGCAAGCTCAATGTTTAGTTGTTAATGAACATTCTTTTGAATCTTCAAAAATGTTGAGCTCCTCTGTGGATAAGATTCATTGTTTGAGTGCAGCTTACTCAATTTGCAGTTGCTCCTGAAAATACCTGAACTTACCTTAGGTTCCATTCCTGCTCACACTTTTGAAGCTTATCCTCTCTTTTTTTTGTTTAACCATGCCATTGCTTCTAGGGTTCCTTCAAGACCCCCTTTAACTCAACCACTTGTGTGATATTTATAGTTTCTGTGGCATCTGCAATTGTGAGTCTCTATAAAAGATGATTTGTGGATAATTGTTTCTCTGGTTTATGAAGTACCACAGATATTTTCCATTCTTTAGTATCTACAGGTGGTTGATCTTTAAATAATTGTGACTTCCTAACCCAGTTTCTATATTTGATAACACAAGTCATTGTATCTGATGATCCATGGGTAGTTGAATTTTTGTTTTCTTTCATCAATTGAGACTTGACAATTCATATGGATCTACAATAAGGCCAATGATGGATGATAAATGTATGGCAGATATCTTGTGTATGGAGGATAATTTCTAATTGTCACCTCTTTGCAACTTCAGTATCTTGAAAGTTTTTACCATTATTTTCTTTCAGTTACTTTAGCATTCTGATATAATTGAGTTAATAGAGTTCTCACCTCTGGTATTTTACTGACTGTTACCAACCTCCTGTTTACAGTTAATGGGGTGCATGCATACTCTCAATCTTGTGTTTCTTCTCTTTGACACTGCTCTTAACAGACTTGTAAGTATGACAGCAGTGTGACAGTTTTTCTGTGGAAATATAAGGTATCAATCTGGTAGACCGAAGGCATGGTTCCACCAATGGCTTAATGGTACACATGTTGCACATGCCATGAAGTGCATATCATTCATTTGGTTCCACTATCAATCATATATTCAATCAAAGGATGGTCCTAACAGATAAATTTCCCCCTTTGTTTTTTCTTTCTTTCCTGAAAGAAAATATCTGGCAACTACTTGGTGAAAGGTCATAGATCAAATGATTTTGGTTCACAAGATCTCAAAGGTTGGACCCCAAAAACTATGAGCCCAACCTTCTGAATGATTGCATCATTTACCAAATTGCCCTTGATTGAGAAACCATCCTTGCAGTGTACCCAATGAGTACCTTAGATTTCCTGAAGAAATTTTCTATTTCTTTTGTCTCCTCTATAAAGACATGATGAATTTTCTTCATGTGTTTAGCCATTCCCTTGGTTCCGACTTGCATATTTTGTGCTCTGGAGCTGTCTCTATGTCACTTTCCAATGGGTGCTTCATGCATGTGGTTTTTCATGGTAAGTATTTTCTATTCTCATGAAACAAGTACTATTTTCTATTGTATGGTATCATAAAATCAGGAGTCATTATTTGTCATTTTGATCTTTGGGTTTAAAAATTGTAATGCACTATTAATGCTTCTCTTAGGTGGCCTTATCCTTTCCTTGAGCTCTCAACTCCATGGGCTCCTGTATGGTATGAAACTAGACCCTTGTTCCTAGTCATCTCTTCTTTTTCTGGCTTTACAAACGGAAGATCTGATGTGGATGCTCATCTCGCAGGTATTTATGCTTGGCTGTGGTTCATGTTCCTTGTTATGGTCTCTATGCGCTGATTATAAAAGCCAAAGATGCGATCTTCTCAAGATTGTTTCCCCATGCATACCTGAGGTCATATTAGTTTCTTGGTTTGCTTTTGTTCTTGTAATTTGAGCATATATGCTTGTGACTGGTTGGTTGTGTGATTTTGTATATAAGGTTTACACTATTACCTCCAGTAGCTTTAAAAGCATCTACATTATACCTTGTTGGGTTGCCATTTAAAGTGCTAAGTTTTTTATAGGCATGCTCAACCATTTGTATAAGAACTAGTGAGCCACAATTTCTAAATGACTATTTTGGTTCTAGTAGCTTTTTCTTAGTAGGGAAACAATGTATGTTGATGGTTGTGAAGAGACAAGTTCACCTATAGAGTAGTTAAAGTGCCCACCTGGTGTGAAACCTTTGAACATTAGCTGTGCCAGTTCAGACATTGGCCACTGATTCAGTGATCTGGATCAGTGAGTCAGAAACTCTTTACCAGTAGCCTCAATGGGGCTACAGTTCCTTGACGGATTAACTGACTGGATTAATCCACTTAGTCATATGGTCTGAATTCACATCATGTATTAATCCACTTTGGCAGTGACCGCGAGGGGATGTCCTGATTAGTATGCAGCCTTTGAGGGAAAATCCTCTACAGAAGGTTTGTGTGCCTATCAAAACTCTCTGCATAGACTTCTTTTGAGAAACTTCATTACAGGATTCAAACCACTGCCAATGCTCTAGTTTCATTTGGAGTTTGAATCTGCTGTTTTTAGCTGCAATGCTGCTATTGTGGCTGACGAGGTTTCGACAGTCACCTGATGAGGAGTATATTTGGTCAATGGAAAGGTAGGTGTAGAAACTGCAAGCCCAAATGTTCCACACGATTAGCAATAACATGAACAAAGAGACGAAACAGAACACAAATACCAGCAGATTTACATGATAAATGGGCTTATGTCCACAGGTGATTCAATCCCTTGTAATGTAATCCGTTCTTCATTAATCAAGAAAATAAGATGTATAAGATAACCTACTCAAGCTCTCATCCAACAAGATTCCATTTCTTTTCTTTTATTTTCGTTTTCTGAACCATTTACCCATGTACACAACCGAGAAAAAAAAACCCATTTTCTTTGTTTCTTTCTTCTGTCTCCTCGCATAAAACTGGATATAAGAACAAATATTCCACGACCAAGTTCCTATCATACACTTAAAATGATAATCAACTTTTAAATAGAAGTTTGAATCCCGAATTAGATCATTATGAGCAGGAATTGGCTACCGTTACAACCACAAACATGTGTGATTTGACACCCTGGATATTTGAGTTTCAAATTTCAGTCAAATCACAAACACAAATACGTTTGTGGCTGTGATATGACCGTTTGAACTGTAGAGGGATTTTAAACTGCAGACAATCTCCTCTGCGAGAAAGAGCATCATGATTCATGAGAGTTTTTTTTTGGGGTACGGCCACGCTGGCCTGCATCATGACCACTGCACATAGCAGGATTGGCATAAGCCAGTGAGAACCCTGAGCAGGCGACACTACTATACACTGCTTACCCTCCAGGGATTCGGCCATGGGTCTTCCCTAGGGAAGACAGACACCACAGCCACCTGAGCACAGGGCATTGGCTCATTAGGGGGCGTTTTGGTTAGTACAAAAGGTGGGCATAATTATGAAAAACACCCTCTGCTGGACTAAGGTTTTATAATTAACACACTTGACTAGGGGTATCAACAAGCCGACCCAAGCTTTGGCCAACTCAACTAGGCTTGTCACTAAGGATCAAGCTTGGCTCAGGTCACGTGCATGAGAGTTGAACTCAGCTCAAGTTTGGCTCTACTCACCAAACTCAAGCTTATGTATCAGTGCATGTTTAAGTATAATAAAAGCAATTTGGATAAATTAATTTTTTAGGGTTTATATATATATATATATATATATATATATATATATATATATATATATAAAGGACCAAAAAGAGTTGAGCCAAGTGTAGCTTGGCTCAAACTCACTTAGCTAAACGCACTCAATTGCAAGTTCAGGCTTAGTTCACAACGAACCAATATCCGAGTATAACCAATCTAACTCAACTTATTGACAACCCTACACTTAGGGCTGTAAGCGGACTGAATTTGAAGTGGATATAGGCATTTTTTGTATTCATATTTGTTTACTTAACTGAATATTGGATACAAACTTAGATATCTTCTAGATATTCAAAAATAGGATTTGTACTTGAATGTGTTTCTTATTCAAATATCATATACAAATCTGGATATCCAATTATGCTTTTTACCAGAAAATTAAGGTTTCAAGGGTTGACACAAATATTTTTAGGCTATAAACATAAAGTAAAGGAGAAAAGTGGAGAGAAATGGAATTGTTAGAAACAACATTAAGAAGAATAGAGACGGAAACACCCTAGAGAAGAAAAAGATGTTGGTGAATTATGTATCCCTGATATGAGAATGGAGGTGAAGATGGCATCAATGACGATAAAGATTACAAAGATAATAAGTACTTGATAACTATAAAGATAAAAGATGATTGGTAGAATTTAACTTTTTTTTTTTTACAAAATAGGAGTGAGAGATGAAAATAAGTTAGAATTAGGGTTAAGGTATTTGTTAACTGTATGTAACATGACCTATAATATTATAAAATAAATATGCATCTATAACCAATGATTATATATATATATATATATATTAACTTAAACAAATGCAGATATTTAACTTAAACGAATTAATACACATTATTATTCAATTTGTTTATAAACAAATATTTATTAAATGAACTGGCTATTAAAAGAATTGGACAGACATGTATCTGTATTCGCTTTAAATAAACAAACTACATACTGAATATGGATTTCTAAGCTAAATAATTGACAACCTACCTAAACTCAATGCTATTTCAACTATGAAATTACTCAACTTTTTCTTTTCATTTTATATGATGGAGTAAGTGAGTCAAGCTAGTTTGATTTGTCATAAGTTTAGCCTGAGCTTTGTTTTAAGCTCAAATATGTATATATATAATTTTCAAACAAGACATATTGGGCTATTAAGCTATTGAACCTGTGTTCATATGTTTTTTTTTTAAATAATAACTTTTGGTAAGCTGAGTTGAGCGTACCTTTACAAATTCAAGCCATGCCTGAGCTTTGTCTTCATATATCAAGCCCGAGCTGAACTAGGCTGAGTTTGGCTTGTTGACACAATAACACCCCTAAATTAGACAGGCAGGATTTGGTAGGACAACTTACAAAGTACCTAAAATAAGAATGACATTAGGGGCTAACACATCAGTGCACTTTTTGGGGCATGCTTTTCACTTTTTGGCATAGGCACGTTTTAAGTTGTCCTACCAAATCCGGAGCATAAATTAGAGGATAATTTTTTAAACAAAAAAAAGAAGGGTATATTTTCAAAAAATGTGTTCAAATCCTCTCATGTGACCTTAAAATCCTGCCTATCATCTGCGTATGCTGCCATGTGATACATCTCCCCAAAATTCAAATTGAGGTGAGCATAAATATTAACTACACAGGCCATGCATGCCTTCTTCACCTTCTCCTTATAGCATATATAATGATTGACTCATGACAGGGAAATTTTTAAATAAACATCTTGATGTTAAATTTTTAACGTAGTGTCGTGTTGTGATTTTGCACAACATGTTACCATAGTTTAACCAGGACAAACTTGCCAGACTTGGACCCTAGCCTTGTCTCTTACAAGATAAACCTTGAAAAGGAGGGAAAAGTAAATACACTTCATAAATTTTTTCCCAGCCTTTTCCTACCGGATGAAAGTAAAGTTTGGAGAAGTGTAGTGAAATACAATTTTTTTTACACTTTGTGGTCTTTTGCATATTATGATCACATCCATTAACACACAACATTGTTACATTTTGATACTCAAATCACCTTTTTCAACGGTGGTTTTCTCGTCTTTTTCTATTACGATAATTACATCTAAACAAATATAACCTAGAAAAGAAGAAAAAATAATTTAAAAAAAACTAATGTTCATTTCATTTTCTTACTTCTTTCTCTTAGGTTGTGTCTGATGGCTTTCCGATGGACGATTTTTTATGTAAACCTGTACGGTTTCCTTAGGAAAGCCTGGATTCCAAATGTCTGGTATGAGCAGAAAACACATGAAAAACCACCTATGAATATGTGCGTTTCCGAACAGAATCAGAGGGTAGTATATCTGCTCTATGCCCTCATTCCGACGAAAAAATGCTATGAATTTCTCCCATTCCAATGGAAAACTCCAACGGTCGACTCTCAACAATCGACGAGCTCCTCCTTTTGCCTCCATATCCTGTGAGAAGCAGCTTCCTCAGCGCCTGATAAGTGTTTTTCCAGTCATTTTTTGTTTTTTTTTTTGCTCTTACCTGTCAACCACTGTCATATTGGTACCAACACTATCGCCGGCCAAGAAAACTCGCTGCAAAATGGCATGCTCCTTCAATCAGTATTGTTGATTTTGGAATGGGCAACCACCCATTGGAGGGCAGCCCATGAGTCATCGTAGGCGATGGGGAGAGGATGCTCCGGGGCCAGCCGGTAATCAACGGACGACAACAACGTTAGCCTCGGCAACAAGAGAAGTAAGATAGCGGTGATATGTAGGGTTGGGGAGATTGAATTAGATGATGTGAAGCTTATTGGGGTGGGTTTGATCCACCCTTACTTTTGGGGGAAGATCCGGTTGATTTAGGGTTGAGTGATGTGGGTGTTGGTGTGTCCATCGACGAGTGGTTGTGATGACCCACTCATCAACCCATATGTAAGTGGGAAACTGTCAGGGCTAGGGTGCAGTCGGATGATGGTGTGGCTTGCGGAGGAC
Source organism: Platanus orientalis (assembly GCA_025762735.1). Classification (NCBI taxonomy): domain Eukaryota; kingdom Viridiplantae; phylum Streptophyta; class Magnoliopsida; order Proteales; family Platanaceae; genus Platanus; species Platanus orientalis. The sequence continues at coordinate 2,339 of JAOXJP010009663.1, read as the reverse complement.
TTTTTGAGAAATAGGGGAAAGTTTTATTATGAAACGATGGTCAAGAATGGGTAGGGAGGAAAGTTGGGGATTGTGGAGACAAAAGGGGAGGAGCATCTGTTCCATCACTTCAGATCCACTTGTGATGAGCAGCTTCGTCTTGTGTAATTTTTGCAATAAACTTAACAGATGCATGCAAAGGAAGGAAAAAACCCAATTTTTACAGTCAAAAAATGCAATCTGGCTAGGGTTAGTGTGATGGTTTCTTCTTGATATTCTCGTGTTGATACCAGCCATTTTTCACACAAATTTCACAACAGCTTCGGCGATGGGAATCCCATTGTGGTCTTTGACGTAGGTGTTAAAATGGTATTAGAATCCAGATAACATTCCTAGCATTCAGACATAGGTGTTGAAATTTTTTTTTGGAGGATTCTTTCCAACATAAGAATGTGATCAGATGGGGGGTTAGAAAGAAACCTCAGAATGAAAATCAATCAGATTCCTTTGGAATCAATGGAGATTCCAAAGGTTGTTTTCCAATTCCTTTCCGACGGGTCCAACGGAGGTTGTGTCTGATTCAATTCCGATGAACGATTTTTCACGGAATCCTATACAGCTTTCCTAAGAAAACCTGGATTCTAGGCGTCTAATACGATCAGAATACCACTAGGAAAACCACCTATACGTGCATTTCCACCTATATGTCATTGCCATCTGAAGACCCTGCTCTTCTAGGTAAGGAAGAAAATATTTTAGAATAGGACTTGGTATGGGGTTTTGGAAAAGAAACTGAACCATGGGCAAATGAATTGGTTTACTCCATTGATCTCAGGCGGGATCAGGTCCACCATTTCATAGAACAGGTAATTTGGGGGCTTGGATTATGTGCAAACGAATATCATGAGAACTGTGCAAACAACATCAGAGGGCTAACGCATCATTACCGGAAAGTGATTTACACATTTTGGGGGACACTAATCACTTTTCGGCACTGATGTGTCCGCACCCTAGTACTGTGCAGTGTCCCCTTTTCAGCACTGATGTGTCCGCACCCTGGTGCCGTTTGCACAGTTCTCATGTTTTCACCTAATTGTTTTCCGTACTTTGCTAAGTTTCCCAATCTCTTTATTGCATTGTGTTTTTATGTGCATTACATATTACTCGTTATTTTGAAACATTTTATGAAAAAATACATAGTCATCCATTACTGGTTTTTTCTTGTTTTGATTGGTCATCTTTGCCAATGTACATTGTACTGGTTTATATCACTGGATATGGTGATAATGGGATTTGCTATTGATAATAGTTAATGTATATTTGTTATTGGTTGGATGTTATTCAGGCGGAGGTAATGATAGGTATATTGAGAAATGGTGTTGGAATCCAAAAAACATTCCAGGCATTCAGAGGTATGTGTTAAAATTTTGTTTGGTACTTTCTTTTCAATATAGGAAAATAATCAGATAGGATAGGAAAGAAACCTCATATTGGAAACCAATTGGATTACTTTCTTTTTTGAGAGGCTGTTTTCCAATTCCTTTCCCCCTCTTGGACCTATAGAAAAGGAACCAGTATGTGTTAAAATTTTGTTTGGTACTTTCTTTTCAATATTGGAAAATAATCAGATAAGATAGGAAAGAAACCTCATATTGGAAACCAATTGGATTACTTTCTTTTTTGAAAGGCTGTTTTTCAATTACTTTCCCCCTCTTGGACTTATAGAAAAGGAATCAGTATGTGTTAAAATTTTGTTTGGTACTTTCTTTTCAATATAGGAAAATAATCCAATTGGATAGAAAAGAAACCTCATATTGGAAACCAATTGGATTACTTTCTTTTTTGAAAAGGCTGTTTTTCAACACCTTTCCCCCTCTTGGACTTATGGAAAAGGAATCAGACACAGCAGGCTCATTCCCGTCGTATAAGGAATAAATAAATGAATAAAAATATGAAGGATTGTCAAAAAAGAATATAGGAAAAGTTTTATCTTGTATATAGGCTGGGATTTAGTGCAGAAATCTGTTTTTCTTGATGTATTAGAATGACATGGTGGGTTGATACATCAGTGTTGAAAAGTGACTTTCACTTTTTGGGGATGCTAATCACTTTTCAATGTGATGTGTCTACCTTTGATTCCATACTAATGCATCAGAAAAAGCAGATTTCTATACCTTATCTTTTCCGCTTATATAATCATGTTTTCTGGGAAGAAAACAAAAAGGTACAGTTTCCACGACTTACAAGGTAATACTGAGGACTTTCGACGCAGCCATCTAAAGGTGGCGTGAAATCATCTGCGGCACCCTCCCTGATGGGACACTCAGGGAGGGGAATCAAAAACCTCCAAAAAGTGAATT
>JAOXJP010009652.1:0-17878 GCA_025762735.1 Platanus orientalis | reverse complement strand
CATCATCCGAATCAAGTGAAGTTACATCATCCGAATCAAGTAAGTGTTTCGTTTATTCTATTTAAGTAACTTTTGTAGTTTATAGTAGAGTGCATATGTATGTAGAATACTAAAATAACAATACCGCATCTAACAATATATAGACTAACACAAAGAGGGTAAGATAATGGAGAAACAGATTCAATTCCATTCCAACTGGTTATTCTACTAGAAATTAGCCCATGAGCGTCTCATTGTAGTTCATGGAACGGTCTGAAATCCTCTGCGCCACACCCCCTGATGGGACACTCAAGAGGGGGAATCAAAAACCTCCAAAAAGTGAATTGATTCCCTCCCCCAGTGTCCCATCAGGGGGGTGGTGTAGACGATTTCATCCCGGAACGGAACTGGATTATGTGGCTCCACATCAGGTTTACAAGCTTCTCTAACAAAACTATTATTTTTTGGGACTTCTCGAATATAGGAAACATAGTGTTGTTTGAGTCTACCTTAGTAGTAGATTAGTTTTCAGTTGTGCCGCATTTTTTAATTGTGGCAGATTTTTAAGTCGCAACATGTTTTTAGTTGCGGGTCGCCTTTCAATCCCAGCACACTTTTCAGACGCGGCACATCTTTTAGTCACAGCACATGGAGTTAGCCTTGAATGTTCTGTCAGTCACCAATCTGCACATCACAACTCTTATTTAATTGTGAGTCTCATCCAGTCGCAGCACCTGATTCAGTCGTGGAACCAAAGTCATAAGGTTTCACTCGCAAGCACCCAATCATGACTATCATGCACGGATGCAGTTTTCACTTAGTTTTCTTTGATTTTATTTACAATTGATTCATAGGAATCAGATAAGGTGTTGTGTCCACTTTTCTGGAATATAGTTGAGGCCTCCCAGTGATTTAGTAAGGGACTGCGGCTAAGCTACCTTCGAGATACAATCTCATTCAAGTAAAACTCTTGTCTCACAACGAAGTTGCAATATCAGACAGTGACGAATGAACGTTTGTCATTACTTAAAACCTAGTGTTAATCTTAGGTTCTATTGAAGCTTTTATTTCTATATAAATTTAGGAAGGATAATGTTTCAGTGAAGATCAACTGAAAGTTCTTTTCGAGAGACGTTGGAGTATTCTCCCAAAGTCTCAAGATTAACAACTCAAAGAACTAGGCGATTTTTCTTGGTAGAGAATGCTAGTTCTAAGAGCCTCAAATCGTGAACTCAAGGGGTTTCATGACATTTATGACTAGCTTTCTTGTGTTTCTAATAAGTTGTTTAATAGTTGGCATGCTAAATCGTATATAGAATGGGTTGGTATAGATCGATCTTAACCGGATAATTATGAATTACTTCCACATCATATAATATTTTAGAAAATAAAATATGAAATCAAGGTTCATCTTCTCAAGTAAGAGTGTCGAACTCAGGTTGCAGGTGGTGAAGGTGAAGGTGATGAGAGTGAGAGGATAAAGAAGAGAAGCGATAGTGCTCGAACGTGCAACACTTCTTTGGCCTTCTTCTTCAAAGACACCTCTCTGGAAAATAGTGTCTCTCTCTTCTTCTCCCTCTCTGAACTTCTCTTAAAATTCCAAATCATTTTCTAGACGCATACGGCTCTTATTTATAGAGCCTGGAGTTAGTCGTCAACCTCAATCATGACCCTCAGTCATGGGGCTGAGACTCAGTCATGACTCTCAGTCACATGCAATGGAGTTCAATCACAAGACTTAAGACTCCTTTCTCTTTCACAGATTTGCCTAAGATACCACGACTCAGGTCAGTGATTCAATTGCCACCCACAACAGTTTGCACAATAGCCTCCCGACGACTGAACTTTCACAGTTTCAAGTGAACAGTCTAGAACCAGAAGAGGGTAGGTCTAAGGGCTCAAAATGGAATGTCATTGTCGTTCGTAGGCGAGGTAGAAGGGAGTCTTCAGTCACAGCACTTATCCTCTGAATATTTCTTCAAAGTGGAAGCATGGGTTTGTGCATGTTTTATTTTCTGTTTTAGGGAAACAAAGCAGCCAAAGCTCCTTAGAGATTTGAAATATCTCAACAATCCCCCACTTACTTCAAATCATTTACTGGTTGTATAACGAGCTTTAAGTAAGGCTCCTGCACATAAGTAAAGGTGGTTTCAACTTTAAACCCCTATATAGTGTGAACAGGCTTTAGCTCATTTGAATTTATGTCGGTGGATAAATCCTTGAATTGGGTTTTTGGCAACTAAATTTATAACACGCACAGTCCTCCCAGTAAGGTTTTACATTCTCACAATTAGATTAGCATTTAATGGTCTTTGATATATCCCGGTTTACTATAGTGCTCTAGAGACAGCATGGATCTCATAGGAAGTGACCAGCTTTCACATTTAGATAGGTGAGTTTCTATTGAGAGTTTATTTATGCTCCATCCCAATTTGAGTCTATAGAACTCAGTAAGAGAAACATGTTTTCATCATTCATCATTCATCATCTACGAGGGAATCCTCATAGGCAACAATCATTATATAAGGATTACCTTCTATAAGAACACTACACATCATTTACAAGAATCACATTTGTAGAATCACTATAGGAAGGGACATATTTCATTAAATGAAATTGTCTTTACAAGTGGACGATGTTTTGACATGTTTACTTGGAACTTGATAAATAGTCAGGTTGGTTTCTCATTGAACCTTAAGTAGTCAGGTTGGGTGTCTTTTCAAATTCACCTTACAGGCTTATAAGTCCCATTCCCCTTGATGTGCAAGAGGTCAACTCCTGACTAAGGCCTTTTGATAGTGGGTCTTATAGGCTTATAATCACACACGACTCTCCTTTGGTCTTGGAGTAAATACATATATCTTTTTTGTTAGATATAAATCCATTGTCAATGTGAGTCTGTCTGAACTTCTCATGTCATTGTTTGGGCACTTACTTCAGTCCGTATAAGGATCTATCAATTTGACACTTTCTTCTCTTATCCAAATATTATGAATCATTTTGGTTGGTCTATGTACATTTCTTCTTCCAGTTGACCATACATGAAGGCAGTCTTTACATCATCTGATATATGATTAGGTTCTTTATTGAGGCCATGGCCAGGAGAAACCTTATTGTTGAGATTCTTACGACTAGGGTATATGTATCAAAGTAGTCAAAGTCATTCTCTTTGAACCCTCTGACCACTACACGGCACTTATATTTCTCAACTATTCCATTAGGCTTGATCTTCTTTTTAAGGATCCAATTACATCTAATTAGCTTATAACCTTGAAGGAGATCTACCATGGTCCAAGTGTTGTTTGACACTATGGAACGCATTTCATCATCTATCGCTTCCTTTCATAAGATTCCATCTTGTAATCTCATGGCTTCATCATAGGTTAGCTTCAACAACACATACAGAGAAATTATGACCAAAGTTCTTTTCTTTCATTTTCCTAATGCTCCTTTGAGGTGTGGACTAAGTTGTTTTAACAACTTTGCTCATTTTTCTTGAAATTGATGCATATACCCCACTATTTCGAAGGTTTTCTTGAATGAAAAAATATTCTCAAAGAATTTAACATTGTGGATTCAACAATGATGTGTAAGCCAAGAATCTCCATATTCAGAAATCTATAGGCCTTTCTTGTCATGGAATATCCAATGAAAACGCAATCAATTCATCGATGTCTAGCTTAGAGGTGAGATTACATAGCAATTAACTTGAGCTAGACATCCCTAAGTTTTGAAGTAACTCAAATCAAGTTCCTTGCTTCCCATATCTCATATGGGGTAGTCTCTAATATTTTTTAGGAACTCAATTTAGGATTTGGTTAGTAGCCATGAGTACTTCTCCCCAAAGGTTCAAGCTGATCTAGAACTGATCAACATTACATTAACCATCTCGGTCAGGGCGTAGTTCTTCCTTTCATTAACTCCATTTTGTTATGGAGTGTAAGGTGTTGCTGTTTCTCTATGGATTTTACAGTCTTCACACAAATTGATGAATTCTAATTCCATGTATTCTCCTCCTTTATCTGGCCTCAAGACTTGAATCTTCAGGCTAACAATATTTTCAACTTCATCTTTATAAGATTTGAACTTCTCAAACGCTTCATCTTTGGTTTTTAAAAGGTACATGTAAATGCATGTGTTATGCTTGTCAATTCCATGGCAAAAAGGGTCTAAAGGGTGTAATGAGTCTAATGTAATTTGTAAGTCAATGTCATGTATGTATGCAAGTCTACGTCTGGAAGAGCTTACAAGTGGCACATTACAAGAAGGCGTCTAAAGTTGAAGACTTTAAAGGGCCCCAAACTCAGCACAACACATTCAGGATCACAAATATAATACAGGTAAAATGGTATTGGACCAAACCCGTGACATAGATGTGGCTAGGACATGACTTACCCGGACTTAGAACTTCCTCTCTATTTTGGTAAAAATATGCTTTAAAATTTTATTTTTATACGAGCCAAGATTCGACTTAAGAGGAAAAAATTAGGGTTGATTGACCTTTTGAACCAGGTGGATCGAGCCGCCTAAAATAGGTGGATCGATCTGGATGGGCTTGGGTCTACTCATTGAGTAGGTCAGTGAGCACCCGGATTGAGCCACCCAAAATAGGCGGATTGATCCAGCCTCTTGGATCAAGCTGGCCATGTGGATCAATCTAGTGACGGAAAATTGGAAACTTATCCAATTTTGAGATGATTAAGGGCCAGGATCTCTTATCTGTTAAGACTAGGGTTTTGCACAAAAATATCTCTAAAAAAAAGCTTTTAAAGTTACACAAAAGCCTAAGAAAGAAAAGAGAAAATTATGAAGATATTGTGCACATATGTAAGAAATTCTTGCTAAAGAATTCCTAGAAAAGCTTGAAGAGAATCTACATCAATAGAAAAACTTAGATAAAGTCTCTACAAGGTATTTCCTCTCTTGATTTATTGTGTATTTGCAATTTTAATACAAGAAGGAATAGGTTATCCCCATCCTTGAGAAAAATATAAAAGCTTTAAGAGTTAAAGCCTAGAAGCATTCAAATCATTTATCAACTCTTTGAGGAGATTGCAGAAATGGGCTGGTTTATATTTTAGCATATGCCTACTAAGGGGCACTCATCACAAAGATAAATTTTTTTATCACCTCCACTTCATTTTCATCTTTTGAAGCTCTCGTCAGAGCCACCGGGAGCTGTGTATACCTCCATCGGAGCCTTCAGACGAATCAGACTTACAACAAGAGAGTTTCATGGGTATAATAAATCATTCCAATTTTTATTGATTTTTTATATGTAATAGATTCATTTATTAATTAAAATCTAGCTCATAGACGAGCTTTCATAGAGTGGATGTAGGTTAAAGAAATGACCAAAACACAATAAAAATTGTGCATTGTAGTGATTGCCTGTGTTGATTGTTTACAATTGCATTTATCCAATTGTTGAACTTGAATAAATAATCAATTAATTGCAAAAGTAGTATAAAGAAATTGTGGTGGATAAATCTCACATGAGCGAACCAAATAAGTATATGCTTAGAATTGGCTATTTGGTAAGCATATTACTCACAACCAATTATGTGTAAAATTGCAATTTTTTTTATTCCGTGAATTGGCTCATATTATCATCATACTAAAGCTTGAAAATTTTTCTTAGTTAATAAATGTTCACTATACAAATTCAATGGTTGATTGATTGTGGGAAATAAAAAAGAGTTCGTGTAGGGAGAAAATTAGAATAATTAATTTCACCCCCTCTAGGAATTTCAATTGGTATCAGAACAGGTTGTTCACATGGCACTTTAACATCTCAAGCCATGATCCAAAAACCTAAATCTCAATATCACTTATGGCCTCTAAGGACAAAGGATATTCGACCTCAATTACGCATATTAAAAAGCTTAAACGAGCAATTTTCTTAGGGTAATGGATCAGAGTGTATGGGACTCTGTTGAGCACAAATGGACCAAACCCACTAAGGATGTGAAAGAGTGGGACAATGTAGAAAAGAATACCTATACGGATAACTTCAAAGCTCTAAATGCCATCACATGTGCTGTAAGCAATGGTGAGTTTAGGCATATATGCAGTCTTGAGTTTGCTGATGAGGCATGAAAATTCTTAGAGGTTTCCCATGAAGGTACAAGCATTATAAATCAATCTAAGCTTCAAATGTTCACCTTGAGGTTTGAGGTTCTTAGAATGAAAGAAGATGAACAGTTCATCGACTTTCATACTCAATTCTAAGACATTGTGAATTCAATGAGAGATCTTGGAGAAAAGGTGCTCGACTCTAAAATCATAAGGAAAATCCTCATGTCACTACCCAAAAGGTTTAACCCAAAGGTAACGGGCATTGAAGAGAGTAGGAACATGGACACAATGAAACTAGAGGAACTAATAGGTTCCATTCAAGCATTCAAATTAAAACTTAAACCTATAAGCAAGAAAAAGAGTGTCACTCTCAAGGTTGAGGAGACTGTTAGCCATGATATGGATTCTGATGAGAAATTTTCTATGGTGGCTACGAAGTTTAGGAAGTTCCTTAGAAGAACTCTAAAAACCTTTGGAAAAAGAATCTCCCTCCTAAAAGAACCAATGAAAAATAAAAATAAATAAAAACGAAAAGGTCTAAAATGGACCCCAATGCTATGATTACAAGGGGTATGGACACTTGGCAATAGATTGTGCCAATAAAGCAAAAAACAAATAAAGCTAAGAACAAAGTTATGGCTGCCAGTTGGGATGAAGCCTTTGATGAAATAGATCATAAGTCACTGAGCAATGATGACGAATCATCCCAAAGTGTCAGAGCTTTTGTTGCCTTCACTAAGTCACCCATGGAAAACTCATGTAATGAAGATGGAAGCGATGATGAAGGTGATGAAGACCTTCAAGAAGCTTTTATCAAGCTTTACATGGAAAGAAAAGAGATAGATAAACCTAACTCAAACTTAAAAAGAGAATAAAGAACTAATTTAGATATTACAAATTCTATATTCTCCTAAGGATGTTGTAAATAAAATTGAATCAATTAAAGAGAACAACAAACTAACTTAAGAAAATGAAAAATTACAAGAGTCGGTAAAATCCTTAGATAGAAATTAAAAGAGAGAAATTTTTTCAATTCTAAGGAAAAAGAAGAAAATAAAATTCAAGAGCTAAAAGAAAAAGTTATGTTCCTTGAAATGAAACTCAATGACCAAAACTTGATGATACACAAAGAAAAGGAAGACAAAAGGAAATTAGAATTGACATGTTCCAAATTAACTACATGATCAGTTGAATTAATTAATCAAGTAAAAGAACTAGAAGAGCATATAAGAAGGTCAATAAATCTCTTTACCCAACTTAATGAGAAATTTGAAAGAATGCTTACAATAGAGAATGAGAGTAGGGATAGAAGAGGCCTTGGTTATGATTTAATACCAAACTCTTCCACTCATACCATGGGTGCAAAGACTATCTTTGTGAAGACAAGAGATCAGCTCAAGCAAGGTTGCCACAAGCATGCGCAAACAATCTTGCTCGAGCTGCCACATAGAACAAACAAGAAGAAGGAAACAAACCCAAAGTATAGCTTGGGTTTTTTGTTCACCTTTTTCTGCTACATGGAAGCTCAAGTAAGATGCTTACAGATGTTTATGGAAAGTTTGCTTGAGCTGATCTTTTCCCCTTTGTGAAAGGCAAAGAGAAGAAAGCAAAGGCTACCTCTCAAGCACCTATGAGAAGACCAAGATGGCCTTTGTCAGAAAGGGTCCTTCTTACGTGGAAAAAAGTAAAGCAGTGTTAGAAGCTTCAACTTATAAACACCCTACATCCTTTGTTAAAGGGATGACCACCTTTAACCAAAAGCGAAAGAAGAGGTTGAACCTGAAGGTGACCAATCCCAAGTCTCAACTTCTAGAGGTCCTCAAATCACATGTAATTACTATGGTCTTGTTGGACACATGAAGTTTGAATGTAGGAAGAGGCTTAATGATTGGAAAATACAACAAGAAATTCAATTAAAAAGGAAGAAGGATAATGAAAAGAAGTTAAGGTAAAAAGAATTATTTCAAAAGATTGAACAAATTAATTTGAAAAAAAAATTAAATTAGAAAATATCAAAAGCCTGAAACCCAAACAAACTTGGATTGAAAAGATGTGGGTTAAGAAAGATGACCTCAAGTGTCCTGTAATCCAAATTGCTCTTAGAGTAGGGAGCACATCAAGATCGTATCTTAATAGTGGATGTTCTTAGCATATGATGGGTGATAGATCACTTTTTGGTCAATTTGAGGATAAACAAGAAAGAAATGTCAGCTTTGGAGATGGAGACTCTACCACCATCCTTGGAAAATGAATTATTGAGACAATCGGTCTTCCAATGTTGCAATAAGTCCTTTATGTTCAAGGCCCCAAGTACAATTTGTTAAGCATTAGTCAAATTTGTAACAGTTTATACAATCAATTTTGTTAAGAATGGCTATGTAATAAAGGATAGAATGGAAGATACAATTCTTTCCTAAGGAATGATGAGAAGTGACAATTGCTATATAATTGAATATGATAAAGATAGTTTGGATACTTGTCTTATATCCCTCACAAACAAGACCTATCTTTGCCATCAAAGGTTAAATCACGTAAACTACAAAGGTTTGTCCAAATTGTATAGTAAGGAAATAATTAAAGGATTACCCAAACTGGACAATAGTGAAACTCAAATCTATAGTAGGCGTTAACTAAGAAAACAAACAAGTGTAGTGCACAAGAAATTTGCACAAATTGGCATATCAAGATCCTTGGAACTCTTACATATGGATTTAGTAGGTCCCACTAGGACAAAGCCTAGGTGGCACGAGGTATGTTCTAGTTGTTGTTGATGACTTCTCAAGATACATTTGGTTAGAGTTTCTTAAAGAGAAATCAAAGGCATTTGATGAGTTCTTAAATATTTGTAAGAAAATAAAAAATGAGAAAGAACTCACAATTAAGATGATCAAAAGCGATCATGTGGTGAGTTTGAAAACCACAAGTTCCAAACTTGGTGTAATAAGTTTGGAATTACACATAAATTCTCTACACCTAAGATACCCCAACAAAATGGGGTAGCAGAGAGCAAAAATGAGACTTTGCAAGATATGGCTAATGTAATGCTATCTAATAAGAATCTTGCAATGATGTATTAGGATGAAGCTATAAATGCAACTTGCAACACAATTAATAAAGTGTACTTAAAGCATGAAACTAATACAACTTCTTACAAGTTGTGGAATAATAAGAAACCCAATGTAAAATATTTTAAAATGTTTGAGAGCACTTGCTATGTCATGAGGGACAATAAAACCTTAGTAAATTTAACACAAAGAGTGATGTGGCTATCTTCTTAGGATACTCTACCAGAAGTAGTCTACAATAAAAGGACTTAATGTATGGATGAATCCATCAATGTGGTTGTTGATGACCATAAAGTAGACTTGAAAGGTAGAGACCTTATGATGTTCAACTTGAAAAAGTAGTCAAAGGATGATTCTACACCTTAAGATTCTAGTGAAGACATTGAGGAAGAGCATGTGGAGACCGAGAAATGTCCTAAGGAGAAAAGGATCACATAAGGGCACTCCACAAAGGACATTATAGGGAATCCTAAAGATGGAGTAAAAACACATAAACAACTTCATAACATTATAAGTCATCTGTGTTTGTTTCACTTTTAAGATTAAGCCTAAAAAGATAAAAGAAGCACTAAGTGATCCCGATTGGATCATTGCCATGCACGAAGAACTCAACAAGTTAAAAAAAAAATGATGTTTGGCTTCTTATAGAAAGATGCACTTATAAGAATGTGATAGGAACCAAATGGTTCTTCAAAAACAAAATATATGAGTATGACACTGTAGTTAGGACCAAGGCAAGACTTGTTGCAAAAGGCTATGCGCAAATAGAAGGCATAGAATTTGAAGAGACTTTTGCTCTAATCGCTAGATTAGAATCCATAAAGATTTTATTAATTATTCCATGTCATTTAAAATTTAAGTTACTTCAAATGGATGTGAAAAGTGTCTTCTTGAATGGTGTGCTTCAATAAAAAGTCTATGTGGAACAACTTGAAGGGTTTGTAGATCCACACAAGCTTGACATACGTATATGTTGAAGAAATCCTTATATTGTCCGAGAAGCTCCTAAAGCTTGGTATGAATGACTAACAAAATGCTTTCTTGAACATAATTTAGTCAAGGGGAGTGTACATGGATAAAACACTCTTCAACAATAAAAAGGAAGATCACACACTCATTACGAAAATTTATGTTGATGATATCATTTTTGGGGCCATATGTGAAGAGATGTCACGAGTTTTCCCAAACAATGAAATTGGAGTTTGAAATAAGTATGAAGGGAGAGCTAAAGTTCTTCATTAGATTGAAAATTAGGTACACCAAAGATGATAAATTTGTGAACCAGTCTAAATTTGCAAAAGATTTGATATCAAAGTTTGGACTCAGTGAGTCAAATCCTTTTAACACACCCATGAGTGCTAGTGATAAGATTACCAAAGATGCTAGTGGGTTAAGCATTGATACCAAGTTGTATAGATGGATCATAGGAAGTATTCTCTACTTAACTGCGAGTAGATTAGACATCTCATTCAGTGTTGATGCATGTGCTAGATATTAAGATGACCCACAAGAGTCGCAATTAAAAGCAACCAAAAGGATAATCAGGTATATTCGTGGAACCATTAGTTATGGTCTGTGGTATCCATTTGATACCAACAACAAAATTGTTGGATATACTGATGTTGAATGGGCCGGAAATGTTGAGGACCGGAATTGTACCAATAGAGGTTGCTTTTATACTGGCAATTGTATGGTTTCTTGGCACAACAAGAAGTAAAACTCAATCTCATTGTCTATAGCTGAGGCTAAGTATATTGCTATTAGGAGTGGATTCACATAACTCATATGGATGAAACAAATGTTATTGGACTATGGTCTTAGACAAAATACCATGAGTTTGTTCATAGACAATACTATTGCTATAGAAATTTCCAGAAATCTAGTTCAACACCCTAGGACTAAGCACATAGACATTAGGCATCATTTTATCAAGGAGTTGGTTGAGGACAAAATCATCTCATTAGAATATATTGAGACTGAAAACCAATTTGTGGACATTTTCACGAACCCCTTGATGCCAAGAGGTTTGCACACTTGAGAAGCTCAATTGGGATATGTAACATATCCTAAACTCAAGTGTTCTCCCAAGTGCCAAATGTTCTAAGGAATCTGTGTAAAATTACCAAAATTCAAATGACACTAAATTCAATTGGGAAAATTTCAAAACTTAAGGGTCAAGTAAAATAAATGAGCATCTAAAAAAAAGAAGAAGGGGGATTGAGCCACATGTTTTGTGCGAATCAACCTAACACCTGGACCAAGCCACACAAAGTAGGCGGATCAGTCCAGTGGGGTGGCTTTGGAGAAACACCCCCCACGATCCATAAAGTCTCCAAACCCTAAACATCTCCTCATTTTTATCTTTGCCTCCCCCAAACCCTAGAAAATCCCAAGTTCTTCACTCATTTCTTTCCATTTATAGTATATCTTGTTTTCTTTGTACCAAATCTTCAAGAAGATAGATGGCAAAGGCAAAGTCTCCATGGGGGGAGATGATCAAAGTCAAGGAGCAAGCAAGAAAGGGAAGAGGAATCATAGAGAGGATTCCACTTCAACAAGGTATTTTCCTACATAATCTATAGGTATAGAACAATTTGTTGAAGAGGAAACCTTAGCTATAATGGAGATTATGGCGGATGCAATTGCAAAGGGTTGGTTAAATTTTTTTCAACTAAAGGGAGAAGTGCATGATGAAGCTGTGAGGATGTTTTATGTCCTCACTTGTAATGAGAAGCCTCAAATTGGTAGCTTCAAAACTAATGTGTTTGGAATTCCCATCAGTATGGATCTAAACAAATTAATCAGATTTATAGAATTGGAAGACCTCGAGATCTTGTGGGATTCCCTGTGATTGGATTAAAGATGAATGTAAAGAGAGAATCGCTGAAAGATTCATGGGAAGAATTGTTTCTTAGGGAACAAAATTGAAGGCTACTAAATGCTCTGAAAAGGTTAGGTTCCTTAACCAAGTGTTCACCTACAAAATTTTCCCCACAACACACAAGTCTGAGATGTCCAACAACATAGTCTACATTATTGATTGCTTCTTGAGAAAAAAGGGCTTTTGATTTGCCTTACAACATCTGTCACACCATTTTATGGAAGCCAAGGCTACCAATGTTAGAAATAGTATTTCATATGGTGTTCTTATCTCCATGATGCTCAAGAAGACGGACATCCGATTTTCTGCCAGTACAAGGTTTTTGAAATAGAGGGAGCCCATCTCCATAAGAACATTAAGTTTCGTGGGAATTGGAGGAAACCCTTATTGAAACCATTTGTGCCAAACTCAAGTACCAAGTACATTCCAAAGACAAAGAGGATGAACCTTTCACAATCTTAGAAGAACCTCACCACAAATAATCTTCATCTCCATCTTGTGTATGTCCAAAAGAAAATCTATAGAGGGTTGAAATTATTGTCACGGCCTTCAATAAGCATAAGAAGAAGGAAAACATGATTATTTTGTACTTGAGAGAGAAAGATCCAAAATTTTGTCTTGGTTGAAGATGACAATTCCTGAAGTGATCTTAAAGACTTGGCTGACTTTGTGGGACCACAAAAAGAATTTGGAGCTACTTCAAGTCAAGTTGTTGATCAAACAGAAGTTCATGGTGAAAGTGATGATGATAGTGATGGGGGTGATGATGATCTTGATGATGATGTGGACCATGAATACAAAGAATAGGGTTTCTCTTTGTGTTTCTATGGTGTTTCTTAGTCTTGGTTGTCACATGTCTAGTTTATTTTGAGTTGACTATGTTAGACTTTGTTTTGTAAACCTTAATGACATTACATGGTTATTGTCTGCATATCTTCATGCACTTTACCTTATGCTTACATGGTTACTTTTTTGCATGCTTGTATCTATGCCCTTATCAATTCTTGACAAAAAGGGGAGAATTGCATACTCAAGCGGAGTGTAGCATATATGACATTTTAATCATTTACACATGCACATCCTATGCATATATAGAGGAAGCATATAACATATATATAAGAATACAAATTGCAAATCACAAATACAAGGGGAACTTATAAGAGCATTAAGGCAGTCTATGCACTGCATATCATTTGTAAAATTCTACTCAAATGCATTGTGTGGTAGATGAACTATTGAATTTGTTTTAATGATTTTATTATTCACCAGCTTTTAAAAACATACGGATTTCCTAAGAGATTGTTAAACAAGACTGTTAACTGTGAATGAATGAATTTATTCTTTTAATGAATTTGTTATTCATTAGTTTTTAAAAGCACACAAATTTCCTAATAGGTTGCTAGACAAACCTAGTGAATGTTTAATGGTTGTGCATATGCATGCTTGTTGAGTGGTGCATTCATTACTGGCACACACACACACACACACATATATATATTATGCTTGTGAGAGAGGTATTTGTTTGTAGTGATATATGATAAGGTACAACAACTTGAGGGGGAGCTACATTATAAAGAACCCTCAAGTTAACATTTGTTGAGTTTGTAAATAGTTATTTGTAATTAGGTTCTGTTGTACTTATTTTGTTTTATCATAGAATTGACAAAGGGGAAGATTATAAGTGCGTGTGTTGTACTTGTCAATTCCATGACAAAAAAGGTCTAAAAGGTATAATGAGTTTGATGTAATTTGAAAGTCAATGTCTTGTATGTATATAAGTCTTAATCTTAAAGAGCTTACAAGTTATGCATCACAAGAAATTGACTAACGTTGAAGACTTTAGAGGACCCCAAACTCAGCTCAGCACATTCAGGATCATAGGTAAAATACAGGTACAATGGTAATGGACCAAACCCGTGACCTATATACGACTAGGACATGACCTATCTAGATTTAGACTTTCCTCTCTATTTTAGTAAAAAATATGCTTAAAATAAAATTATTTTTATAAGGTCTAAGATTGGACTTAGTAGGAAAAAATTAGGGCTAACTGTTCTTTTGAACCAGGCAAATTGAGCCGCCCAAAACAAGTGGATTGATTCGGCTTGGCTCAGATTTGCTCATTGCACAAGGCAGTGAGCACCTAGATCAAGCTGTCCAAAATAGGAGTATCGATTTGGCCTCCTGGATCAAGCCGGTCGTTTTAGGTGGATCAATCCAAGGAAGAACAATTGGAAAATTTCTAAATTTTAAGTTGATTAAGGGCCAAGATATCTTGTTCATTATGACTAGGGTTTTGCATGAAAATTTATCTATAAATAAGCTTTTAAATTTGTATAAAACCCTAAGAAAGAAAAGATAATATTGTGAATATATTGTGCACATACTGAAGAAGTTCTTGCTGAAGAATTCTTGGAAGCTTGAAGAGACTCTACATCAATAGGAAAACTCAGATAAAGTCTCTGCAAAGTATTTCCTCTCTTGAGTTATTGTGTATTTACAATTTTAAGAAAGGAAGGAATAGGTTATCCCCATCATTGAGCAAAATCTAAAAGCTTTGAGAGTTAAAGCCTAGAAGCATTTAAATCATTTATCAATTCATCGAGGAGATTGCAAAAAGGGGTTGGTTTATATTGTCGTATATGCCTACTGAGAGGCACTCATCACAAATATCAATTTTTGATCATCTTAACTTCGTCTTCATCTTTTGGAGCTCTCGCCGAAGCCACCGGGAGCTTTATATACCTCCGTTGGAGCCATCGGATGAATCAGACTTATAGAGAGATAGTCTCCTGGGAATAGTAAGTTGTTAAAGTTTTTATTGATTTTTATTTGTAATGGATTCGTCTGTTAATAAAAATCAATAGCTCATAGATGAGCTTCATAGAGTGGACGTAGGTCAAGGAAACAACCAAACCACTATAAAAATTATGCATGATGTGTGATTGACTATGTTGATTACTTGGTATTGCATTTTTCCAATTGTTGAACTTAAATAAATAAATAATAAATTTCACAAAATTAGCATAAAGAAATTGTGGTGGGTAAATCTCACATTAGTGAACCAAGTAAGTATATGCTTTGAATTGGCTATTTGGTAAGCATATTACTCACAACCAATATTGCGTGAAATTGCATTTTTAATTTTTGTGAATTGGCTCATATTATCATCATACTAAATCCTAAAATTGTTCTCAAATAATAATTGTTCACTATACAAATTCTATGGTTGATTGATTGTGAGGAATTAAAAGGGTTTGTATAGGGTAAAATTTATAATAATTAATTTAAAAACATTGGGACATTCCTATTCACCCCCTAGGAATTTTGATACACAGGTTTATTTTGACGCATCATTAATGAAGGTTATGAAGTATCTTTTCCCTCATTTAGAAAGCATATCCATCATCTCCCAGATGTTGGTGTGTATTAGGTCCAACTCGTTATGTGATATTTATACACTTCTAAACAATGTGCGTGTGATTTTGCATTTGTTGCATATAATGCACTTCCCATTATTTGTATTTGTGAGGTTGTTGATAAGTTATAGATTAGCTATGTGCTTGACCTTGTTATAATGAACATGACGTAGACTACCGTGCCATAACTCACAAGACTCAATGAAGTAAGTAGAAGTAAAAGGCATTCCATTAATAAGATTCAGTTTGAACATCTTAGAAGTGGAAAGCTCTTTACCTACAAAGATACAGTTCTTAGTGAGTACAAACTTTTCGAACTTAAACACTAACTTAAAGCCATGTTTGCTCGATAGCAATCCATGAACAAGATTCTTCTTGATGTCAGGGACATGTAAGACTTCTCTAAGACTAACGGTCTTCCCAAAGGTAAAGCGCAGCTCCACCATGCATTTCCTGACGACGTTGGAGGATGAGGAGTTCCCCACGAACATGTTCATATCTTCCCTTAGTAATTGATAGGTAGTGAACAAAGTCTTATTTCTACATATATGCCTAATGACATTGGTGTCGATCCACTAATTAGTCTCCTCTCTTGCCATGTTGGCCTTTGTGATAACTACGACCAAGTTATTGTCCTTAACTCTTCACTTTCCCTTGTTCTTTTTGTTGATGTAGTGATCATCATCATCCTTTCAGAAGCGACAAACTATGGCCATGTGACCCAACTTTCCATAAACATAACAGTTTAGTTTGCTTTTGGTTTTCTCAAAGGGCTTCTTCTTTCCCTTAGTATTCTTTTGACACCTAGGTTTTTCTTCCATGACATGAGCCTTCTTAGTAGGCTCGATTTTCTTTTCTTTGTTCCTTACCATTTCTTCCACTTGCAAGTGATGCATGAGAATGTCGAGAGGAATATCATCTCTTTCATGCATGAGCTTCGTCTTGTAGTCTTGTCAAGATGGAGGCAATTTAGAAATCAACATGTTAATGTGGAAGAGGGGGTCAATAAATAGCCATGCAGAGGTGATTGCATCAACAACCTTTTGGAACTAATTTGCATATTCCATAACAGAATTTCCACCTACCATCTTGTATTTTTTGTACAAATTGAACTTCTTGGTCCTTGTTGCTTCACATTTATACATATTTGTCATACAACAACACTCGATGTCTCCGACGGAGGTAGTCAAGCTTTCGGTGTCTTCGAAGGAAGCAAAACAAGAATAATAATGAATATGAATGTAATGTTAAGCAAATATTACAACAAGTTGATTGATGTTGTTAGTTGCACAAAGTGGGGTGCTCCTTGTTGAGCTAGTTTGCCTTAGCTACCCATAAGCTCTAAGTACTTGCCTCTAGTGCTCCTTGAGCTCAGCCAAATGTGAGTTTCTTCTAGGGAAAGAACTCACCACAACTTTTCATCAATAATAGTAGAGTGATACTGAAGAGGAGAGAAAATGAGAAAGAATCTAGTGAAGTATGTTAGCTACTCAAGCTCAAAACTAGTGGACAATGGAGTTTTTCACAGGGTAGGATACTCTCAAAATAGTATGCTTTTGAGCTCTCTCTAAAACAGCTCGGAGTGTTGGAGATTCTTTACCCTAAAAGGAAAAGTTGCCTTTTATAGGGTTGAGGAGCACCCATGGCTTTTGGATTGAAATATTTTATAAAAGGCAACATTTTGGAGCATTGCATTTGAAAGACAGAGTTCAAATTTTGAAAAACTCTCCTTAAAATTATTGTTTAAAAAATATCCCAAAATTACCCTTATAACTGAATGCTTGATCCGCAATCGATTACGGCTCATAATCGATTTCAGATCTCACAATCGATTATGGGTTTCACTCAAACTCACAATCAATTACTTCATCTCAAATCGATTTCAAGTCTTGGTAATTTTGTCCAAATCGATATTGCAATCGATTATAACCTATGAGTTTTGGCCTTAGGAGTCTCAGACAGTGCCCACATTTCACTCATAATCGATTACATGATCCAGAATCGATTACGCCAAAATTGATTGTTTGATTCACAATCGATTACGACTCCTAGTTTCTGAATTTTGTTTTACGCACTTGTGGGGGTCTGTCCTTGGGTCTTTTGGCCTTGGCTTTTATGAGAGACCTAACACCATGTATATATTGATTTTAATGTATTAAAATTATATGCAATGCATGCTTTATACCTTACTTGGTGTGACAAATCCGAGGTAGATTTCTGTCTTCTTTTCAGGTCTTTGGTCCTTCTTGTCTTCACGTCTTGAACTTGTGAAAGCATAGGACACTTACAAGATACATACCATTACCCATTTGTGAAGGAAGTTTACCGTTCTTGAACAAAGAAATTAGTAAAGTTTATTCTAAACAACAACATATCTATATATGCTTTCCCATGATCATCATATGAATCTTTGAGATCTAATCTTAAAGGAAGTTTAAGAAGAATACCTCAATGGC
>JAOXJP010009631.1:0-17879 GCA_025762735.1 Platanus orientalis | reverse complement strand
AATTAAAAAAATAGGCATTGGACAAACAAGCGTTAGGAATATAAATAGGCGTTGAGATTTGGGACTCACCCCAGGGAGTCCTGATTATCCCAAAACCTATCCCAAGGCATCTTCTAACATCTAAGAGTCGTCCCTATGCATCTGCACCTCTGTGGGTCCTTATTTTTGTTCCAATACCTATTTTTCTAATAAACAGGTGTTGGATAAGAATTCAAGCATTGGGATGTTTTTTAAAAATTAGTTAAGTGTGAGTCTGTCTAGGGTTAATCCCAAGACCCAAGAGAAACTCCACCTCTTTGGACCCCAATTGGATGGCCCAAAAACCTAAATTGGCTGTTGATTTTACACTCAACGCTTGTTTCTCCCCTGAATTAAAATTTAGGCATTGAACAAATAGGCGTCAGACTAAAAAATAGGCGTTAAGCCTGTAATAGATGACTAAGTGGCCCACTTTGGGAGATCATATCTCCACGTGGCCTATGCCTAGGACCCCTAGAGTTGAACAATGTAACCTTAGAAGACTTCCTCTTTCCCTAACTCAAGATCCCATAGTGCTGAGACCCAACCAAACACCTTAAATAGTGGTACTAAAGTGCCTACTCGGCCAAGTTTCCTAACATCTGTTTTCACTCATATGGAAAAAAGGCGTTGAGGTGGAAAATAAGCGTTAGGCTTGTAACTTAGAAAAATTAATCTTCTTTCTTTTCTCTCCCCTTCTTTAGGGTTACCCCAAACCCTAAGAAGGAAAACAACAAGTCATTTAGAGGGATCGATCATCCCTCCAAAGACTAAAACCTTGAAGGGTTTCTTGTATATAGAAAATATCAAAGTTAGGAATAGTTTGTGGACTGTTCACAAGCCAACGCCTACTTTTCACCCTGAATTAATTTCAGGCATTGGAAAAATAGGCGTTAGGCCTGAGAAAAATTCAGCAAACCTCCAACTCACATTAAAAAGGTTTTAACACTTAAATTTACAATTAACAAAGCATGATTATGAACATAAACTTGAAACTCATGTGAATGGAAGAAGCCACCCTAAAAAGACGGGTATTTTGGGTGCCTAACACCTTCCCCAAGGGCAACCAAACAACTTACCCTAATCTCAGAGACTCAGACTAGTACTAGGAGTTAAATCCTAGACTTTCGAGTATAGTTTCCTTCTTTTCCCCAAAAATAAGGACTGACGTCTAACTCAATTGGCTAACCCAGAGTTGGTGGCGACTCCAAACAAAAGCCTGAACCCTCTTTCAGGAGCAGCCGACCACATGAAGCGCAAAGCCGAAATGGGCACACCGATATACACAAACGTGCACTGATGAAAGTAGGACAAAAGTCTTCTTCCATTCCTAGGTTTACCTCGATCAAGTCATCCACTACTGCTTAACCTCCATCTTCAAGTTCTAGAGGAGCAGGCATTACTAACTCCATAATAAAATTTTTAGAAGACAATGGGTGTGTTTCTACAAACAAACATTCGAAGGGAGCATCTTCTCACAGGTCAATCCCATGTGTCATTATTGCAAGTGAAGAGACTTTTAGCTTTGTGGGTTTCCTGTCTAGCCCTCTTATGTCATCCTTATTTTTAGAATGGAGGACTAATTGTTCAAACTGTTGGGCTAAAACTTCCTTGCCTTTATAAGAGTTCTTCAATTTCGCTTGTCGGTCAAAACTAGAGCTTCGGAGCAACTGAGGGGCCAATTTCATATGTGGCAACAAACTGTCTGGGTCTTTGAGTTCTCACTCAGATGTAGGACATGAATGGTTGATATATCGAGAAGGGCCTTCCGGTAGGAAAATGGAAGATGTTCAATAAGGATCGACCCGTGCTCCTGACAAACATGCCAGTGGGAGGACCAAATCCCATGCCATTGAATCTGGTAACAATGCAGGTTTGTCAATGACCGTTTTAATGTCATGCTTTACCTTGAGCTTCCGAGGTTAGGATCTACTTTCATTGTTCTTCACTGGGATTACCTGGGGATCAACCTTTTGATAATATGTAGCATCGGTAAAGTAAGCGTCCACCATTTGGAAGGGATTATTATCAGCTCTTATGGTGCCATAGGTATCTTGCTAGGTGTACTTAATGCAATGGTGATATGTTAAGGGGACCACCTAAAACTTATGCATCCATGGCCGACCTATGAGGGCATTGTAAGCAATATCAGCATCGATTATGTAAAAGGTGATCCAATCTTCTATATGACCGAACTTTGTCTTCAGCCTGATAAACCCGAGAGGACACTATTCATTTTGATTAAAACCTTGGATGACAAGCATACTTAGCCTGAGTTGAGACAAATTTATTCCCAGGTAGTCTAGGGTCTTAGCCAAAAGTATGTTAACTACTGAACCTCTGTCGATCATTACTCTTAATACAAGTTGATTATCAATAAAACCGGTAATGAATAATGGTCTATTATGGTGAGGGTCATCAGAATACCGATCAGTGTCTTTAAAAGTGACTGTAGGCATACATAATCCTTCCCCCAACGCAGTTTGCCATAAAGCTCAGGCAATCTCATCATTTGCTACAAACTCGTTTGGGTGAGCTAGTGCATAGACCATAGAAGCTCTGAACTCTGGTGACATGCAAAGAGCATCATAGATAGTTAAGAATGATGAAATCTTCTTAAGGTGTGTCATCACATCATATAGAATAGGAATTTTCATCTTCTTGATAACCTTACTATGTTTAACTTCTATAACTATTTTTTTCATTGCATTAGCTTGTTGATTTGCTATAGGGCCCCGTGGTGGGATCTGCTTCCCAGATCACAACTTAACTTGGTTGACATGTCTAGGATGTGGCTAATGCCCTTCCACTAGAGTAGTGATTTTAGGTTTGGTGGCATTGTAAGCTTCTATTTACAAGCTAGTAGGCATATCATCTTTAAAGAAATCTTGAGATGTGGAGGCGAAGCTAAAGTTGTCATCACTAGTTGTCCGAGTTAGTGACCAAGGGTGGCATGTCTTGTAGGGCTAGGTCACAGTGTCAAGTTTGTCATAGGTTTGGGACATCGTCATCTTCATCTGCCAAAGTCAAGTAGTCAATGGCATCAATGTCAACACCCCATTGGTCTTGAGGTAGAAACCGCAACACACTTTATATATATTGGAGGTCTTATCTGTATGCCCTTTGTCAGCGATAAAAATGATCAATAAGCATTGGCCATGGGAAAACATAGCATGATGGTAGCATCAGGTACCAATCAAAAGCATGTGAATCTAAGGAAACCGGAAAGAGCTGCACCAATAGATCATGGGCGGTGTCTGGCAAACTAGTTTCTTGCGAGAAACTGTTGGTGTGAAAATGGGGGTCCCCATCCCGTGTGTACAGTGTGAGTGGAGGAAGCTGATAGACCTCTAGGAATTGGGTAAGGTATACGTCATGTCTAATAGGTTACCTTGTTTCACCAAACCATTAGGAATCTAACAACTGGGCAATAATTTGATCAGGGGTGCCATCAAATTCTTCATATGTTTGTTGTTTAGGAGGCTATCTCAAGCGATCCATATTTTAAGGATCGTAGAGTTCTATGCCTGGCCTCATGTACTAATGGATAAACATTTCAATCAAGTAGCCCCAAGAAGGTATACTTTGTGGCGCTAAGTCCATGTACCAATCCAATGGTGATCCAAAGAGAGTGAGAACAATCACAATAGCAAGTTGTTGTTGTGCATTACCTCTCTACATGATGTCATGAACTTGAACAAATGATGGCGTAAGCATTGATAACTTTCATTTGAGAAGGTGGATAAACAACGGGACCTTAAAGTCGAGTGGAAACACCTTGAAATAAACAGCTCGATGACAAGGAAAAACTCATCACCTGAACTCAGCTAACACATTCCGAAAGTATGTATGTTTCTAGGGTGTCATTGGTAGACATGTAATTATAGCGAACTGTAATGGAGAGTCTTGTATAGAACCTGCTAACGTGATAGAGATGCCACCAGTGTTATATCTATATGCCGCCATGGGGATGGTTACTCCTTTAAGGTGATCTTGGTATGTCAAACTATTATGCAACCAATCAATCACTATTATTGACCCGTGAAGTGTTGGTGTTGAATGTGATTCCTCACATGGGCAAAGATTACCAACAGAGATGATCGACACCATATTGCATGTGGCAATAAGAGATTGGAAGAAATCCTTAGGCATAAACTCCTCTAATGTAACAAGCACTCATAGAGGCTGTTTTATTAAGTCATCTTTGTGGCGTAATGGTGTAGAGGCCTTGATTTCAAAAGCCGCTTCTTTCTTATTCATTTCTTTCAAGAGAAGTGACCTCTTTTGAGCACACTTAGGAGAGCTATATATGTATTGTGATCCCGTATTAATGGCATGGAGTCTTCTTTTCCACATCATCATGCTTTCAGATGTGACCCAATTGCCCTCATCATCATTGTTGCCCCCGTTGTCTTGAGGAATTATAAGGTCGACCATATCCTCCTCAATAAAGACAGCATTGGTAGTGGCAGCCCTCATATCTGCATCTAACTCCACAGTGTTCTTGTCAATTAATTCCTACGGCTTGTCTTTGAACACAAAATAGTCTTGCAATGTATGGCCCAAAATGCGGTGATACTTGCAATATTTTGGGTCATTGACTTTATTAGCCTCTATAGGTCTTTTTGACTCGAGGAGTATAAATCCTATGACTCAATTGTTTGTTTCAAGAGGCTTTCCAGGTCATTTAGATGGAAGGTATAAGCCTTCTCCTACCGTTCTTTCATTTTTGGCCTTCTAGGGGGAACTTCTTACTCTACAGATTTGGTTGCTTCTGTAATGTGTTTGACTTTCAACTTAGTAGGCAACTTTTAGCACCAACCATGGTGGATTCCATCTTCTTAAGCATAAGTTTCCCTTTCCTCTCTCTTTTGTGGTCTAGGAGTCTTCTTTCCAGAGCTGACGCATTGGATATCAAGTCATCAAACCCAGAGTACTTCTATGTAGTAAGATGAAGGGAAAGCTTAAAAGCTATATTCTACAGACACATCTCAAGGAGTGTTTTGAGAGGGGGTGCATTCTCACAAGCATAAGACATATTCTTTCATCTATTTATGAAGTCCACCACTGACTCATTGTTTCACTATCTTTCATTAGTCAATTCATATAGTTTCACGGGTCTATAAGTACCATGGAATTGTTGTACAAATGCTCATTTCATTGACTCCCAATCTGAGATGGAGTGGGGCTTCAGGTTTGAGTACCATGTAAGGCAGCCTCGTCTAGGGATTGGACAAACAACCTTAGCAACAAACCACCTTGTTGAGCAATGTTGCCGCACCAAGACTTGAAATAAGCAATATGTTGCTTAGGACATGTCAATCCATTAAATGTGTTAAAATGAAGCTGGACAAATTTTGGCAGAAAGGGGGCTGCGTCCATATGTGGGGGATATGGTTTCTTAGTTGTATATGTACTCACGATTTCTTACTCCTTGTATTCATTGAGCATTTCAATCATCATTGCTCACATGTAGTTAGGGTCCATCATGGGAGCAGCCGGATACGCGTATAGTCCCTGTAGCATAAAGGGAGGTTGTGCATATATGTTATAGTCATTGTAACCATATGTCCAAGGAGGTGTCAGTCCATACAAAAGTGGCTCTTGTTGATGATGAAGGGCCTGGTGAGGTCCTTATGGATGTGGACCTTGTAGGAATCCCTGTGCAGGTGGTCTTTGTGGGATGGATATGTTCGGTGCAGCATTCACCGCCAAAGTAACTCCTGGCAAAGTAGCAAAGGCATACTCTGGTGTATATTGGGTGTATCCCCCTTAGGCCTAGCTAGGGACAGGTAGCCTTGCTAATTCTGTTGTGGTAAGGTTATGATTTGGTAGGATTATGCCCTGTCTTTCAAGTGTGAACTGCTAAATCATGGCCTTTAGCTCTGCTATGGTGACATCTTAGGCAGCCAAACGATAGTCTCAACTTTTTACCTATGCTCATCATTCTGCAGTTGTAGTGTGTTCCCCTTCGGAGTCAGAGTGGTACTCCCTAACATCTATATTTTTTACATTTGTTGTAGGGTCGGTAGGCAAATCCTGACTTCCTCTTGACCTTGCTTTGTAGCCTCAGGTCCTTGTGAAGTAAAGGTAGCATTGACTGTTGTGGCAATCTTGTGCATAACATAAGGACTACCCTCGTGATAGAAGATGACAAGAAAGGTTACAGGACCCCTCCCAGTAGTTGGCAGTCTTCTTGAAGATGTTCTGGGTATCCTAGCACTTACTGCTAGCTGACTTCTGCTCATTATACCAGCGGAGTTAAAGACTCATGGTCATGACTCAGAAGAACTAGGGGTGTTGACAAGGGCATCTTTCTT
Organism: Platanus orientalis; assembly: GCA_025762735.1. Taxonomy (NCBI): domain Eukaryota; kingdom Viridiplantae; phylum Streptophyta; class Magnoliopsida; order Proteales; family Platanaceae; genus Platanus; species Platanus orientalis. Next base: position 11,541 of record JAOXJP010009631.1, on the reverse strand, counting down.
TGCTCCAACAAACATTATTGCTACCCAAGGGTTGCGAGTGGGCCCAAATCTCTTACCTTTGCTGGCATAGGATGTATAACCCACACTATCTTTAACGTGGGAAGACAAGGAAGGGTTACCCCTTTGTGGGTGTGCCCATGGTGGTATCGCGTTAATTTACATATTCCCCACTTCTAGTTGCCCATGGAAGAGCTAGTGTACTCTAGCCTTTTGTCCCCGAGTAAGATTCTTTTTCTTCTTTTATGTAGGGAATAACACTCTTCTTTTTGGTGGTTTACCTTCTTCGAGCTCCCTGAATGGTTTGAATTGGGTTAACAGCATTACATTCCTGAACTCCACCCTTGCTTCATTATTCTACTGAAATAATCAGTTTGCCTTCTTCTTTTCTTTATTGTGTAAGTTTTCTTTATGACCAGGTGGCCTGAATATCCCAACTTGATTGATAACCTATTGTTCTATCTGGTCCTTGAGCATTATGGGAACTCTTATGAGAGTAATATGTGCTGTGGTCAAATCTTAGTTCCCTGGTGGCAAATGAAAATTCTGCCTTATACCAGTAGGTGTGCGCGAATGAGACTTTTCTTCATAATGATTGTGCATGAATGAGTGGACCTTATATTTATTTACTATAATGATATTGCATGAATGTCTTCGTTTCTATGAGTGTACATTTGTGTGAGAATGTAAAACTTCATTCTCATTCGCCAGAGGTGGTTGAATAAAAGGATCTGTGAGTAAAGCAAAATCACTAGTTGGGACTCCCTCTTGGCAAATAAGAATAGTTTTAGACTTGAAAGTCCTAGCCTTCCCCCTTTTTCTTGATGAATGTTGTCTGCAAGTGTTTCTCTATGAATGAGAATTTTTCGTCTCATTCGCACACAAAGTCTTTGGCGAATGTGAGTATTCATCTTTATTCGAGCATTTTATATGTGGTGAATAGAATTCTGAGCCTTTGCCTGAGACATCATCCCGTCCTTTTCTAGAGGTTTTAATGGCCTTGGAGTGAAGATTAAGCTCATTTTTAGGTATCCATTGTTTCTTTAACTTATTAAAAGTTCTCCGAGGAGCATATCCTCTTGATTTGGCATTAAAATTACCATCTTTCACTGACACAAGCAGTGTTACCACTGCCTAAGGGGAGACTAAAACCTCAACCCCTTACGAAGTAAGGGAAATCGAAGCCTCAACCTTCTGTTGGGAGACCATAGCCTCGACCATTGGTGAACTTTGGGAGACCAAAGCCTCAACCAAATATAGATTTTGGGAGATTGATGCATCAACCAAATGAGTGGATGGTGGTGGGGAGATCAAAACCTTAACCCATGTTTTCCTTGGGGCTTATGGTGAACTGACAGATGGTTTTATAGCTGCAACTCCATTAGGATACTTGTGAAAATAGGAAAAACCCATTAATACAACGGAACTTAAAGAGAGAGATGAGAGGACAATTTAGTCCCACCGAGCATGCCAAAAATTTATAACACCAAATTTCGAGCCTTTGTATAAAGAAAAATTCATTAGATAAATTACCTAACCATTTTTAGAGGTTATTTATTATTTTATGTGTGGGGAACTAAAACTCCAAGTCTAAGAGACTTGTTAATTACAGTCATTTCGCACAGCCAACCTCTGATTAACTCCAAGTTTCTTGGCTTGTATTAGGGTTACAGAAATATAAAAAAGAGAAGAGGAAAAGAAGGGATGATATTTTTTATATATAATTATATTTGCTTATACATTAGCAGGTTTACTTATCCACGATCTGGATCATCATTAAGCTTCCTACGGTGTCTTCCTCAAGGAGATGGCAGAGGTGTAATGGACATGCCTTCTCTTTTTTGAAGAGAGGTAATTCGCAGACTTTCAAAGAATAGATGTAGCTTACCTTTGTAATGGATCTTCAACTTCTAAACTCTTTCCCTCTTGTTGTTCATCTTCTATCTCTTTCAGTCTATATTTCTCTCCTACGTGCATGCTGGTATTTATAGGCCTCCAAATGAGTTTAGAGAAGAGTTCTTATTTAAGAAGAACTCTATCTCTTTCATATCATTTCGGTTGAGATGGGATTCTTCAAATCTTATCCCAAAGATTTTGGTGATTCTTCTATATGAGAATTCACCTTCTTTCATCTTCTGGGTAGTTAGGGGATTCACAGGAATCATGGTTATCCAAAATAACCACCCTGAGAAGAGATAAACTCAAACCTTAGTTTCTAATTTATGTAGTACGTGAGTGTGAACATTTCATTTGTGCACACTTTTAGGGCAAGAGTGATTACTTGAAATCACTTTATTGAGGGTGAATGAGGATTCAAATTTTCATTTGCTAACATCAGAGTGTGGCAAGTGTCATATCATATTGATATTCACGCCCACTTTTAGGTTTCTACACTACTACTACAAACTTGTTCAGTTTTCAACCAACTAGAAACATCAATAATTTTCTTAGAGTATAAGACATTAAAAAACTTGGAATTTGGATTTCCAAGCTTTTGATGCCAAAGATCCATACCTTGCCAAACTTATTGTTGCTAACATTATAACTACTTCCCCTTATTTATGCATATAGACCTACATGTCTACACACTGTTGCCAATATTTGCCCCATTATTTTGTCCTTTATTTTGAAATAAGAAGAACAAATTTCAAAGGTCCATGAGTAATCCTTTGTTAATTGACTAACCAATAGTAAATTTTTCCTAACATCAGGCAAAATTAGCACATCATTAGATCTAATTTTCCATGAGAAGAGTACAATGTGATATTACCAATGTGAGGAATTTTTAAATGAGATCGATCACCCACAATAACATTATCATGACCATCATAAATAGTGGAATATTGAAGATTACCTGCATCTAATGTCATATGAGATGTAGCTTCGGTATTTGTTTACCAATTTTGATCATGATCCCAAAGATTTGTTAATGTAATAGCAGCAAGAGCCTGAGGTAAAGTCTCATCAACATCATAAGCATAATCATACCTGAACTAGTATTTAACAATCTTATACCCAAAATGTCTGCAAATCTGACATTGAAGAGCATTTTTTTGAATCAAGCTTCTTTGATTTGTAGATGCATTCCTTTGAAAATTATCATTCCTATTATCTTGGAATGATTCACCTTGAGTATTCAGTTAACTCGGTGATCTACAATTCAGTGGAAATTGATTTCCACGGCCTAGTGAATTTTGGGCTAACTGGTAAGGGCAAAACCATGCCCTCTTAAGTTGAAGTTCTGGCCATTGCTATGATCATGTTCAAAAAATATCATTCTTCCACCATTGCATTAGAAAGTAAAAGAAAAGTTAGGATTGATGTCTTCTTTTTCCTTGGCATGAGTTATATCATTATAGAGATCATAGTTTCACAATACAATAAAACTGGTTTAATGTTGAAAAGGGAGGTTTTGAGATCATCATTGTAATAAATACATCATGCTTTTTGTCAAGACATTAAAGAGTTGAATGGTCTTATCTTCATCAGATACCAACTTTTGTATTGTTGTAAGACTATCGCAAATCATCTTGAATTTCATAAGAAACTCACTCAAATTCATGGTTTCTTTCTTGGGTACCTAGAGTTGACGCTTCAATTGAAATTATCTTTCCTTGGTTACTTGAGATAAGGCTCTTTTAAGAATCTTCATACATCTTGTGAAATATTCAAACCAACTACATGGCTAAGGGCTTTCTTCAGAAAGTGTGCTATAATTAAGCTATGTAGTAACAAATCAACATGTTGCTATTATTCAAACTTCGAATTCAAAATTTTCACGTCTAATTCTAGCTTTTTTGTTGGTGTTGGCGCATCCTTATTAAGATGATTTATGAGTTTAAAACTTTAGATCAAATGAAGAATTTACATTCTCCATATAAGATAGTTGGAAACATTAAGCTTGCTTGAGAGACCCTATCGTGATGAGCTGATGAAGATTATTAGTAGAGAGAGTGAAGGACATTGATGATCCAACCATTCATATGTGTGTGGATGAGAGCTCAAAGCTTTAATACCATGAAAACTTTCAGTCTTGGTGAAGCTAAAAACTAATGAGCTTTTCTAAAAATGTAAAAAACCCTTCTTAAAGAAGGATATAATCAAGTTTAGACGTGTGAGATTTTAGCCCATTAATTGTGTATAACTAGAATCCAAGAATAAAATGAAACTTTTTGAAAAGAGCTCTCAAAAAATACAAACTTTATATTCCTTCATCAAGACTTATTCTCTAAGAATATTCTCTAAGCTCTCAAAATATGTGGGACCCAACTAATATGGAAAGAGATATATAAAACATGTGAGAGGTGGTGAGGCCCACGTAAGGGGCTAAAAGCCTTTCCTTATCATGTCCATTAATAAGGTCATACAAGCCACACACCGGGCTGTACTCCGGGTTGAATTCAAAACACCATCACACCATAATTTGACTTCTCAAGATTTGAATTACTAGTAATATAAATAAGAATTTACTAGGTTTGTCTCACAGATGATGGATTTTATCTTTGGATATGATATTTTCTAAGTCATTGAATGCAATGATTTGGGTTGATCCACGTGTATATTGAATTTATGTATGTTAGAGGAACATGAAATAACGAACACAAACCACAAAATTCAAGAGCTACTTTAGTCATCACCCCAAAAATGAAATATAAGTAACCTAAAGTTATTTGATTGTATTGTCAAGTTTTGAAAATTATGGTTGTTTTAAAACCCTTTTGACTTATGTGGAAAATATGAGTTAAAAGTACCCAAAGGAATATTCAAAATTGAAAAGCAATAACATTTTTTCTTATTTAAGTTACCTTAGGATGTGAGTTCTGAAAGCGTAATGGAAAAGAGACATGACTTATTTAAAACAATCAGAGATCAGAATAAAGAGGCTTGTCTTTGTCTGAGGTTTTTATGTGTGGAATACTCATCATGTCTAGTGAGGTATGGTGATTGATTCCTCCTTACCCCTGATTACCCATCAGGGGTCGACAAACGAGCAACTATGCCCACATGGACTTCGATTCCATTCTCCAAGTCAGCAAAATGAAGGACCTAAATGCCACAGTCAAAAGGTCTTTCTAGGATTCATGGGTCAGTTGATTGAGTATAATCTCAATGAGGTCTGCTGTTCTTAGGGGCTACAATCTCTCCTGTTCTGCTTTAGGTGGGACAGAGATAGATTTCTCCTAACCCAACTTGTTTTGACTCGAATGAGTTCCACTCAACTGGATGCCAGTTATGAGCTTATCCAACTTGTGCCTTGATCTATATAGACAATCCCTTTGTATGTATGGCATAACCAGTCATATTTTTTTGTATGAATCTAGGGATGGCTTTTTAATTATTGGGAAAAGGAACTTAGACAAGGCCGAATAGATTTTGGCTATAGATTTGCTTGAAGGAGAATAGATTCTGGATTTTAATTAATCAGTTATGTCTTTCAGTCTTGCAAGAAAAAGACACTTCTTTTCAGGATAGAAAGAACATATCCACAAGTGTTCCTAAGGGTTAGACCTAACCCACATACACCTGAACTAAATGAGCCTAAAGCACAACCTATTCAGAGAAGGCATAATTGCAAGTGGTTGACAGAGACAGCAAGAACCATACACGCACGCATGCATGACATGTGGACGTGTTATACACGCACGTAAGTTGTGATTCATTGTGTAATTGAATTAGGCGACCATTGTGTGATATGGGTTGTACTGGATGCGATAACTGTATTCAGGGGATGTACATGAAAACTAGATAGAGGATTCGTTCTCCACATCTATGATGCCTCACCATGATTTGTCATTTGAATTGTAAAGCTATTTTGATTGGTCCTTCAAGGGTGCATAGCTGAGGGTGCTGGTCATATAAAATAATTTTTGGAGTTGCCACCAACCTTTTGAAAATGAGTTGGACATCAGTTTATGAAAGGTCATATATAATTTTAAATTAAGTTTTACAGGGTGTGACTCCATAAAATGTCTACGAATAAGAGTCTTTTAGGCTTAGAGGTTCATTTATGAGATAAAAAAACAAAAGGTGTTAGAGACCCTACCCATCTGTTTTTTCATGGTTACCTACTTATCATCCTCTCTAGTTAGCCTTTATAATCCCTATTTCCGATCTCTTACATGATGTGGATATATTGCTATGCTATAAGCGAGAGCGCTTTTCTTGCTTCCAAAGATTATTTAGAGGGCTTTAATAATCAGTTAAAGGAGCTCGAGAAGCTTGCACCGAATTGGGTGTCTACACCGGCATATACATGTGTGAACCGACTAATGTTAGTGTAAAATGTGAACTAGATGTAAATAATTAACATTTCAAACCCTATGTAAACCTACATAGAGATAATGTTAATCCCTAATTGTCCCTAATTACCACTTGTTATACATGTGCACACAGTGAGCCATCGATCCATAAATGGGCCTCTTGTTGTCCATGGTCGATTTATACACCATAAGTGGGAGATGTCTCTTTGTGTGTGTGTGTGCACATGCGCCCAGGCCTGCTCCTATACATGTGGATTGACAACACAGTCGGCGGGGGGGTGACCACCCACCTGAATGCAAGAGGGATACATTTACCCCTATACATTCCTTCATAAAACGAGTTTGAATAATCTCCAGTCTGAATCGAGAGATATCACGCTAGTACAAATCAATGCATGACACAATGCCTACAAGGATGTTTCAGTAAACACTTGGGAGCTAGAGGAGGATGTTATACTAAATACACTGTACATAAGCACTTGTGTATTCAGTAAAACACCCTTCATCAAGCATAGTTTCACGTGCTAAAGTTGTACGGTCATGTTATCCCTCAACTAGAGATATTGGGACCTTCAAAAAACATCCCCCAAGGGAGTCTGAGTCCCATAAAACTATCCTACAAATGGTAATCGAAAGTGTTGAAAAGTGTCTTGATTTCACACGGTTGTGAGTCGTACATAATTTTTGTCACAACAAACTAGTATCAAAGCTGAAGGTTAGAGTTGTGGATTGAGGATTCTTTTGAGGATTTTGCGATGATGACTACAAAGTTCGAGGTTAAACAAAAAGAATGATTTTGACTACTCAGACCGTTCAAGGTGGAATAGTTTTATCTTTTACACCATATTCATGTATACTCTAGACACAGTTGTAGCATAGGCAAATGAGTCACATACATACAAGAGGTTTGGCATATTTGAGCAAGTGGGGTGGTTTGCTCTATGGTGAGATTTTGGGTTTTATGACTGTTGTGCTCATGGAAAGCAATACACAGGTGTCATTTTTGGTGATTATGCTTTACTGCGTTCAAGCAAGTAGATTATGCAAGACATAGATTTGGGTATTCAATTGAAGGTGGAGTTGGAGTATAGTACTCCTATTTCGTTGGGACTTGAGGATGTTGTTTCAAACCCCATTCGGGTTCCAGAAATTTAGCATCATGAAAGTGTGTCCAACTTGGACGGTAGTTATCCAATTAGAGAGACAAATTTGAAGACATGATTGCGGATGCATTTAGTGTTGAGGAATCCGCAAATATGTCAACAAAACCGGGTTTGGTGATTGAGTTCAAGGGTGACTTAAACTCTATCAATTTGAAAGAGAACTAATTGTGTACCCTTCGGGGTTTGGTGGAGAAGATGATCAAGAAGCTTCATTCAGTTTGGTTTGGTGGAATTCAAGCCAAGGTGGAGATTTGTTGGAAAGTGTCTTGAATGGACATAGTACCTAAACCGTGCACATGCAATCTAAGGAAACATTCTCCTTTTAGAAGTTTGGCTTATTTGGAATTCTTAAACCAGTTTAGAAGTTAGGGTTTCTCTAGGTCTCTATATATAAGAGACGTTTGGATTTTGGTGGCTACGAGAAGACTGCGAAAGATTATGAAAGAGAGAGGCTTTGGTAAGAAACAAGAACATATTTGGTTTTGGAGAGTTCTTCTTTGGGTTTTGTCTTAGGGTTTCACATTTGGGTTTTAGAACTTGTTGTTATGCATTTTGCACTCTTCTTTATTCTCCGTATTAGTGAAGTTATTGACCATCTTTGTCCGTGGATGTAAGCAGGTTTGCCGAACCATGATATTGTTTCTTGTGATTATTCTTTGCCGTTTATTGTTTTCTCATTTTGTTTAATGCACATTGCGTACTTGAATCCAATCGGTGTTTCATTTCACTGTGCTGTTCTAGCACAACAAAGTGAGTATTAGGTTCAAAGCTTATGAACATGGGAATCATATAAAGAGGTGGCATAAAAATATAAAGAGGTGTCACTACTAGGGTTTACATGTCAAATTCGTATGTATGCGTGCATGCACTTACATCTAAAAGCCATAAAAGTAGTAAAAGCTTTAGCTAATTTAGCAAAATTTTCTTATCAAGTTCTTTTCCTCCTTTTCATCTTTTATATTTTTGTGATTCCATTGTTCAAGGCGCCTGGTGAAGAACACGAAAAAGAACATCCACAGCCCTCCACAGCAAATTTCGATTCCTGATTCTTGAGGCTCATGCAAGGATAAAAACCACCCCAACCCACTAACCCAAATCACATTCTCTTCTCAACAATCTCTTCTTTTCTACTTCTTCTTCAACCACTACTACTCAAACCCCCTCTCTTTCAATTACTTTATTTCCTTAATTAGGTGAGTCCATAAACACAAATAGAGGTGGTACTATTGTTCTAATGTTGAAGAGAGACAACTTCGGTCTATATCACTTCTCATGAAACTTGATATTGTTGTACTCTAGTAGGGAATATATATATAGAGAGAGATTATCTTTCTATTTTCTAATTTACTTATTTTGTTTATCAGAACTATAGAGAGAGAATATGAGCAGGCCAGGAGATTGGAACTGCAGGTTTTGCCAGCACGCGAACTTCAGCTGGCGGGATTCATGCCAACGATGCGGCGAGCCGAGGTCCGGTGATCATGGAAGTTTTGGTGGGAGAGGTGGATCATCATTTGGATTTAGTGGCTCGGACGTCCGGCCTGGGGACTGGTACTGCTCTGCTGGGACTTGTGGAGCTCACAACTTTGCAAGCCGCTCAAGTTGCTTCATGTGTGGAGCATCCAGGGATGAATCCGCCGGTGGGCATGAGGGTGACATGCCCCGTTCGAGAGGTTATGGGTTCGGTGGCGGCGGCCGCTCTTCTGGGTGGAGGTCTGGTGACTGGATTTGCACCAGGTAAGATTTATTTGTGATTGTTAGTAAATCACTAAATCTAGTTTGCAATGCCTTACGAGATAAAAGTTTGGGTTTTATATTGTACTTAGCACTAAAACTTAAAGAAAATCTGCTGTGGGTATCAATATAATAGCTTAGTTTCTTCATCTACCAAAAAAAAATATAAACTAGTAGCTTTTTTTCCTTCTGTTATGGACTTATGGGTTAAATATTTAGTCTTACCTACAAACAGAAATGTAATACTTATTATTTTTGTATCACTTTATTTTCCAAGATTTCATGGTGGTTTTGTAGGTAATTCCTGGGTGATGGGAGGGATAGACCGAAAACAGACCCAACCTTTGGCTTTTTGCACAAAGTGTCTGTTCACTGGACTTGAACCCGCGTTTTCACCCTGGACAATCCAAAACATATAGTAGAACAAAAAGTTGCATTGACTGTTTTTCGAAGTTCTTCACATATCGGGTGACCTTTTTATTACTGCTTTAATGCATCTTAAGTTTAAATGAATAACCAATCATTAAAAAATAAGCTGTAACTCTTAAGGACACAGCATATCCAGTGTTTAAAATTAAATTACACATGGACATGCATATGTAGTCATGTAATTAACTTCAATGTTATGTTTTATTGAGCTAGCTTATTTTATGTGTATTTTTTATTTCGAATAGGCCGGGGTGCAACGAGCACAACTTTGCTATCAGGACGGAATGTTACAGATGCAACGCACCAAGGAACTCTAGCTAATCTTCATATTCATCACAGATTTCCATTTTTGGTAAGATCAAAGCTTCACCATCTTTCTTCTTCCTCTTCTTTATTTTTTATTTTTTCTCACTTAATAAATCATGTTCCTTGGACTCACAAATTCATGGTGTCCATTTCAGGTGTTGCAGTCTGAGAGAACCAAGAGAGATCTTCTTATATAATATCCCAAGTTACTTGTTTTGTCCACCACCTTTATCTTGTTCTTTCTCTTTTTGCTGATAGGGTTGTCCAAGTGAACCGTGGTTGAAGACCATGTCCACAGGGCTATATCTACCAGTTTATTGTTCGCTTTCTCATAACAAGTATAGCCATGTAGTTGTGGTGTTCTCAATCTACTCTCCAGTGTCTTTATATTTAATGGAAGAAGGATTTCTAGCTTTATTGTATGGTGCATGGTGTTCTTCCGGGAAGCTTATGAAAGCCTTCTCTCTTTTATTAATAGTTATATGATATACTTAGTGTAAACTTCTAATGATGTTTTTGCTTTGCATCTCTCTCTCTCTCTCTCATCTATCCATAACCCATGTGGGGGTGGTCCAAGGAATGTTTGACACCGCTTTCTGTATTCATAAATGTCAATCAAAGTTGCACATATCTAAAAAGCAGATAAAGAACTTGCTTATGGACCACCATGAGAGCTTTGGGTTCAACCAATGCAAGAAAGTTATTAAATGTAAGATTCAAGTAAAATTTGTTCTAACAAAAAAAATAATAATAATAATAATTTTTATGGGTACTTTACGTTTAAAGAGGAGAGAGGGAGGATTGTATCAGCTCCTCTCCGCACCTGTCAGGGGGCAGGCACATCAGCACCAACAAGTGATATGCGTCCCCCCAAAAGGTGAAAATCACTTGTCGCGCTGATGTGCCTGCCCCCTGACAGGGGGCGGAGAGGAGCAGATACAATCCACTCTCTTTAAAGTGAAGCTGGGTCATTGAATTATGATTCCTCTTAGCATCAAAAAGATGTTTCATTGTAAAGATAAGAACCGGATGCAATATCAAGTTCAAAGTGAATGAAATATTTTTTTTTCCTAGATTCTTTTGTTTAATAAGTTAGATTGAAGTATGACTTCCAACTTTTAAGAGTATTACACTGTGACTAACAGGTCGGCCAAATCCTTTTTAAGTGACAGTTCATGCCCTAAGGCACCCATATTGGGGCAAATTCTGGTTTATCTCATCAATATGCAGATTATGATAAGATACAATTCGACTTTTTTCCCCCTAAACCTTAACCTAACGGGATATTCATATCTCGGATAATTGATCGATAGTTGGAGTGTATGGAGATGGAGACATAAAACACAATCTGTTTAACCACTACACACATTGCAGAAGAGAGGCAAATGGATGTCAAAACTAGTAACCTGGCCTTCAGGATGTGATTGTTGTTGTAGTGTGATAATATGTCAGGCTTTTGGTCGTTGGATCAAGAGTGGACTACAAGCCCGAGGTTTAAACTTTTGATATCTTTCTCATATTAAAGAGGAGATGGCATGTAAGAGAGAGCTCTATATAAAAAGGAATCTCACAACACTCTCTCTCTCTCTCTCTCTCTCTCTCTCTCTCTCTCTCTCTCTCTCTCTCTCTCTCTCTCTCTCTATATATATATA
>JAOXJP010009620.1:0-17879 GCA_025762735.1 Platanus orientalis | reverse complement strand
CTCTACATCCACCTAGAAACCAAGTAATAAATGTATGCACAAATGCTTCCCTCTTTGGGAAACGTTTAACATCTTCTCTCAATAAACCATCATCCGATTAACACATATTCAGCAGGTCGTGTCAAACATTGCCACTGCTAGCGTTTTTGTGTGTGGGGACATGGAAGAACCTACTGTTTTGGTTATTTCACATATATGTGTTTTTCAATAGTTTTTTAGTTTTATTAAAAGTATTGAGGGCCTTGGGTCATCTTGAGGCCTATAGAGTTAACTTAGGCAATGTTTGGGCCTTCATACTTGGAATTTTTTATGGGCCTAGATCTGACCGAAGCCTATAAATATACAGTCAAATTGTCTTTGTGTGATTCAGTACCACATCCCAAGGCCTTCTTGAAGACAAGTGATAAATGCAAGGTTTTGGCGAGGGTGGGGTTAAGGAAGACAGCGAAGGACATAGATGTCAAGTGGGGTCTAGCCCTTCTTTCAAGGGTCGATGAACAAAGGAGGAGGGGGTTTTATGCTTCCTGTGTGTTATATAGGGTTTTCAATCCTTTTCAGGAACTTTTTTTTTTTTTTTTGAAAGGTAAGATCATTTTTCAGGAACTTTTTGCTCCCAAATTGCACATGGATGGAGATTTGGCGTGGAAGCACCGAACATAAGAGGAATCTAGAATAAATGCATGTTCAGGAATCTAGAGTTTCATTGATGTATTCCCAACTTTGTTTTGTTTTGTTTGTCTTTTATTATTATTTTTTCTGGTGCTTCAATGATCCTCGAGTACTGGCATTCAGAATCATGGTCCTCATGTGTTTTGATTGCTTTTTGAGGAGAGTTTTTTTTTTGATTGTTGAAATTGTTTTGTGAAATTAGTGATTAACTGATTATGTGGAGGCTTAGAATTGTTTTCATTGTCTTTACTGGGCATCGATCCAAGTTTTGAAGTTTGGTGATTTGTGGAGTTTTCTTAAGTGTTGCAGTTTTCAATTGAGATTATAATAAGGAGCAAAGAAATAAATTTGAGATGTTTGTGGTCTGTAGAGTTCCTGTTCTAAAAGTAGACAGTTAATATGCTTGATCCTATCTGCTAATCTGTATGATATATAGTTGGTCATCAATTTTAATTTTGTAGTGAAATGTTGTTATAGTTTATACTGTTTGAGAGAATCAGTGTACCTGCAAAGTAAGAAGTAGAGAGAACGTTTTGAGCACACAACAAATCCTGGCAGAGGAGAGAATGGTTTGAGCACACAGTAAATCCTGACAAAGAGTGATGGAATAAAAAAGAGAGAACGATTTTAATCGTAGCTTGAGGATGGCTTGAAGAAGGATTTCATGGGCAAGAAGAGAGAGGAGATGAAGAGAAAGGAAACGGTTTTAAAAGATTGAAACCAAGTATAAGAAGGGAAGTTTAAACTGATCCATAAAAAGTTTGAAAACTGTATAGAAGTACAAAGCTAGAATTTAGGAGGTTGTGGGCGGGTAAAGAGGGGGAGAAGAAAGAAGAACCATGGGAAAAGGGAGACACGTGTAATTAGAAGTGAGTTGAGGAGAGAGGGAGAACAAAGGGGATAGAAACGTGCATGAGGGAAACACACTTGTAAATATATTAATGGGAACAGGAAGATACATGTAATTAGAAGTGAGTGGGAGGAGAGAGAGAGGGAGAACAAAAGGGATTGAACGTGGGGGAGGGTAACACACTTGTAAATATTTCAAAAATCTAAGAAGTTCATTGGGGCTGTAAAGGTGGACAACCCTTTGCTTTAGTGTATATAGATTTCATAAACCAATGGAGAATCTTTGTTCAATAACTCAGTCCTTGATGGTATTGATGGCAACACCTTAGATGTAGATTGAAAAGGAGATAAAAGATGTAAGAAGAAGAAAGGAGGAAAGAAGAAGAAAGAGAAAGGGATAAAAGAAACTAGGAGATGAAGAAACAGAAGAGAGAAAGAAAAAAATAGAGACTAGGGAAGAACCCCAAGTTTCACAAGGTTAAACCATGGGAAATGAGGAAAAGGAGGAGAAATAAAACCCAAACAAACCAAACTTTAATTCAATAATCCATGTCTACCATTACAAAAACGTGCATCCCTTTATATAGGCTCAAAACAAAAAGAAAATAGTAAGAAATAAAATAGAAAGTCCTAAATTAACTAGCCTACTTGATACTTAAAACTTTCCCAAGCCTAAAATTACTAAAACTTTGACTTCCTAAAACAAATGCTGCCAAAATCAAGGCCTTCTAGAGAATTTCGTTCAACACTCCAAAAGGGCTCTACTTTGACTTGTTGACTCACTAAAATACTAAAATAGCCTTGGCAACAATGTCTTATTACAAAAATACTTGTGTACTAAAAAATCCAAATTACCCATGGCACTATTGGCCTTATTACAAGTATATCCCACCCCTTAAAACACTAAACTAATCCATCATGAACTTGAATCTCTTATGGATTGGCTCATACAACAACCTCTTTACAATATCCGCATCAATTCCAATTTCTCTCAATTACATAGATGTGATCCATATTTATTGAAAGAGTCTTAATTGAAATAAAATTTTGATAAAATCTTTTACAAAATTGATATCCTACTGAAGTTTTAGCCATAATTTTACCAAATCAAATCAGATTTGAAAGATCCTAGACTCGTAGGAAAGGCAATTGGATTACCTTTCAAATGACACCAAAATCAAGTCAAATTGATAACTGTGAACCCCTAAAGCTTAATAAAAAATAACAAATAAAACTAATAACTTCCTGAACTTAAACATTATGAAAATACAACCACATCCTAGTTGAACATTAACTTATTTCTACTAATAAATAGAATTAGAATTGAAATCCAAATTAAACTCTAATCAAATTACTCTTTGGAAATCCATGTGGGACCTAAAGAAAACGATATGACCAACAGAGAAAGACAACTATGGGCTGTGCAGAAATGGATCTATAAAGATCCAATAGCCAGCCAAAAGAGGGCCAAACCCACTAAGAAGCCTATATGAAGGCCAAGAGCAAAACAAGTTGGACAAAACAAGGAGTGTGTGAAGGCTTTTCAGCTGGTTTCAAGGAGTTTGGCTCTTGTGCAATGTTTTCTATCAAAGAAAGTTATAAAACCAAATTTCTAGTGGGTGTTAACTGCTACAAAGATGTTAAAGAATTGACGCAGGATGCAATACAGCCCAGAGGATTGGACACTGGAGTCCTTGGGTAGATTCTCTTCCAAATCTCTTTTCTTGGCTCCTATTCAAGACAATGCTTCTCAGTCCCCTTCCCCTTTCAAATAGATTTGGAAACCTCCAATTCCAGGTCAAAGCTTTTTCATGGACAGGTGGCCTTAAATCGTACAAACACCATGAATATGCTGCAAAGAAGGCTGTTCATGTCATTATCTCTCCATTGGTGTGTGCTAGATTCCTTAAATCCCTAGACTGTGCTACATCAAGGATCTTCTGTCTTTCATAACATACACTAGTAATTGTCACCATGAATGGTTAAACCACTGTTTATGCCTCCATCTACTTTACATGTTCAACCATATTCAGCTTGTATTCCCTTCTGCCTTCTATCTGGTGTTTTCTACTTTAAGTACCAGTCCTTTAGTAAATCTGTGAAGTAGGTGATTTATATTTCAACCCTTTATTTTTCACCTATATTTATCTACCAAATAAAAGATAAAGAAATGTTCATCCTTTTCAAATGAGAGCAATTTCAGCATCCAGTGAAGATGTAATAAGCAACTGATATGGTGATAAGTTTCTTAAGCAACATTATTAATGGTATATGCGTTTTGGCCATAGCCCTGACACTGTTTATGGTCCATTATTGCTGTGACTTCAATCGTTAGCCTTAACATTTAATGCTCTCCAAAGAAGAGCCAGCTTGCTAAGTTTCTCTCCAAAGAAGAGCCAACACTATCAAAGAATGATTATCTTTCAAAAATAAAATAAAAAATAAAAATTGATGCTCCCTAAAGAAGAAATGGGATGGAGATATACATTGAATATAAGTGGGAGCCTAAACATTGTTTTCCCTGTCAAGGTGGCAGCGGGCCTAAAAATAAGTGGTTTCTCCATGCATGAAATGGCCATAAATAAATAAACAAAACACAAACCCACTCCAACTATAAGATTGAAGCAATTATTGCACTGAAGAACTTCTAGAGTGCCTTTTCTTAATGAAATGAAATGGCCTTCAACTGAAAAAGTTCTATTCTATAGGGAAGAGATTGCAGAAAACAAGTCCCTGGATTCCCACAGATTTGAAATTGGCAACTGGGTGGAAACGCTCCTGACTAAAAAGGGACAGTTGACATTTAATTAATAGGAAATCTGAGCAAGCAGGCTACTTATGGCACTTTAGTGCAAACCAGAAGGAATGGAGCTGTTGGGCTGCTTTAGAGCGCTACTCTGGCTTGCTTCTGAAAGCGGACTTCATTCAATGACTCTGCGATCGCCTTCTGAACGATCAGAATAAGGTAAAGCTTGAAGACAAGTTGGTTGGTTAGTGACCAATGAAGTTGTGGATGCCAAGCTGAGGATAGCATTCAATCAGGGTTAAAGTTGGGTATGGAATTTAGTATAAAGATGTTCTGATGCTAACATCATCGATGGAGAGAATTTGATAAAGCAAGCAATTAGAGGTTGACATTCCTCCACCTTCCAAGCTCAAGAAACAGAAAATTCTTTCCATGGCCTCTAATAAACATAAAAGCAAAAGATAGAGCTAGCAAGCAGGCTAGCTTCATGGTTTGATTACTTGAGTAAGTGCTTGGCATCATATTCCCAACATGTAGAAAGTTGGGAACCAACTCCTTGTATTAGTTTTACGTCTCATAATAGAATTTTCAATCATCAAAAATTAAAATACAGCTTTCAACTTAAAATTGAAACCTTACCAATCACTGCAGCCCTCACACTGAACCATTAGGTCATCAGGGTTATAAGGCATCTCACATTTGCAGTATCTGCCATACAAAAATAAAACCAATAAATAAGAAAAGTCGAGCACACTTACCATAGGTAAAACCCTCCAAATGACCAATATCCATTAGCAAAAATTCAAAGAGACACAAAATTGGTACAAAATTCCAATCAATTTAATACAAACAACGCAGGAAACAACAACACCATATCGAAAATTAAATTCATTCTAAAAAACAATCATCACCATTCATCAGAACATTACAACAGAAGTCCTACAAATAACCTTATGCTCTATGGTTCATATATCCACAAACCAAACTTGTATTTCCCCTTTTTTCATAATTTGATGACTTAGTAAAAACCAAAACAAGAAGAACAATCAAAATCTTTACATCCAAGTCACCAGAAAAGGGCAACAAAATTCATAGAGACCCAGTACGGAATTCACCACAACTTGCATTACAGAGAGTAAAAAATCGCATTTGGAGAACTTAATTCGCTAAATTGGCGCCAAATCCCTGCCAGTTTCTAACAAATGAAGCAATCATTTAAACAGTTGTGGATATAAAGATTGATTAATTGGTAGATAAATTAAAAAAACACTATCATACACAGCAACTCTGTCGGGGTTGAACGCTCCGGTAGTGGAGTTATACTCGAAGCGGCAGAAGAAATCATCGTTACCCACAGCGTCCAGTTTTGTGTAGCTCTTGAAGGTGTGCACGGTACACTTTCCCTCGATGGTGTCGGCGCTCTGTACATCATAGTGGTCGGATAAGAACACCTCCTTGGCGCCGTGGAACTGTCTCCGGCCACCGATCGACTCCTCCGGCCGATAATACCACTGAACCCGAACCCTGGCGTGTCCTCTACTGTCGGACTCGATGTTCTCCACTTTAGCCACATAGGGAAGTTTCGATGAATCCGAAGGTCTCATGAGGACACAGTCCCCGGCTGTGAGGAGGGTGTGCGCACGTTCAGAGGAATTCCCAAATGAAGGGAGGGGTCCATGATAGAGAATTTCGAGAAATCAAGATCGTCGGTGGTGGGTGAGGTTGGAGGTGCTTACCTTTAATGGTTTTGTTGGTGCCTTTGATGGTGTATGAATCTAAGATTCTTCTTGGTGGCCGGGCTTTCGCCATGGACTGAAGGAAGAAAACAAAGACTACCCACAAGGCGAGAGTCCTGCGAGGATCGTCTGTTAGAAGGTATGAACAGCCCAGAGAGAGTTGGGAGACAACCCAGATAGCTTTGAACGCCTTTGATTGAGTTTGCTACGGTTTTGGAAGGCGTGAGGCTTTTTTAAGTTGATAGTTCGGAAGGACCGAATCAGATCATTAAAGCTATCCGATTGTCCTGATTTAAACTACAGAAGTCAGAGGATCGGACGGTTAATTAGGATGCACCTCAAAAAGTAGCAATTGGGGAAAAAGCCCACAAAGAACCAAGACTTGGAGACATACGAAGCTTCAAAAGTCTTCCATCACCCTTTTACCTTCTTTCTCTGTCGTCGGAAAGACGAGGACTTCAGTGTTTGTTTCGGTTATCTCCACTTTGCACCGGCCATCTTCCGGGTAAGTATACAGCGAACCCTCTTCTATCTATCTTGGGTTTGATCGCAAAGTAATGTCTTGTGTTGGGATTGAAATAATATAAATCACATGTTGATGCCCATGAAACTCTTTGAAGTTAAACCGATGTTTGTGGAACACACAGATTTTAGCGAGTCTTGGTCACTTGGGGCATCAGGATTATTCCTATTCTGCATTGGCTCTTGATTGGTTTTCAGTTAATACTTTCTTGTTTTCTGGGTTTTTCCCCTTCTCACCAGATTCTTTCAATTGGTATTTGGGAACCCAAATAGTTTGCATTCTCTCAAATTGAGAACCGACCCAAAAGAGATATGGATTGCACCACATCATTTTCGATGGTTTACCCAGTTCTAACATATACTGAGTATTGGTACTTCTAAATCTTTCTTCTCTTGCTTTACTTAATTCGAATGGGATTACAATTTCAAATGGTAACGAATTTCAATCTAGACCTTCAACCTTTGATGCCTCTAACCCCCCACCCCCACCAAAAAAATAGGGAATCATGCCATCTATAGATTACTTTTTCACTTACCTTCCTGTTTCTCTTTTTCTTTCTTTCTCTTAGTATAATAAATTATCCCTAGAGTGTTTCCTTCAATATGTTAATGTTTGTTCAGAAATGAACAGACATACACATGTCCTCTTTTTTCTGAGTTTGGTGTGGCTAAGTAGGAGTATTCATGTCTTAAGTGACAACTGACAACAGTACTCTTACTTGGGTTACACAGGGTTTAAATGTCCAACTTACTGTTACAATGAACAAGAGTCATAAGCTTGGTGAGGTCATAACCACCTCAAAATCGGGTGAATCACGATGGATGGAGAAGCTAATTTATTGCTCCATTTGACTATGCAAAGACTGTTGTGGTGGGGAAAATGAGTTCCATAGTCATCGTGTTCCTTTTATTCTCTGCTTTATGTTCAGAAATGAGCAGGCATATACATGTCCTCTCTTCTTTTCTTTTCTTTTTTTTTTTCCCTTTCCTGAGCTTGGTTTGGCTAAGTATGAGTATTCATGTCTTAAGTGACAACTGACAACAGTACTCGTACTTGGTTTACAGGGTTTAAATGTCCAAGTTACTGTTACAATGAACAAGAGTCATAAGCTTGGTGAGGACATAACCATCTCAAAATCTGGTGAATCACGACAGAGAAAAGCTAATTTATTGCTTCATTTGAATATGCAAACTTGTGGTGGGGAAAATGAGTTTCCTAGTCATGGTGTTCCTTTAATATTCTAATATATGTTCAGAAATGAGCAGGCATAAACTTGCTCTCTCTCTCTCTCTCTCTCTCTCTCTCTCTCTCTCTCTCTCTCTCTCTCCTTTTTTTTTTTTCCGGAGCTTGGTTTGGCCAAGTATGAGCACCCATGTCATAAGTAACAACTGTACCAATGCTTGGTAACACAGGGTTTGAATGTCCTAGTTGCTTTTACAATTAACAAGAGTCTTATGCTTGTTGAGGACTTAACCATCTCAAAATCTGGTGAATTACTTCATATGTGGAACCCATGATAAATTTATTTATCCAAAAAAATACATTGCTTCATTTTTATTTGCAAAGTCCTGTTGTAGACTTGTAGTTGAGGTTGGGAAAATGATTTCTCTAATCCACTTCTAGAGGTTTCAATGTCCTTTAATATATTTTCATGACGTAGGCAGAAAATTGTGATGGAAAGTAGATGATCAGTTCTCTGAACTCGCTGTTTGCTGCAAACAGTTATGAGAGTAATTTCCCACACGTATTGATGTTTCTCCAATCATGGTACTTCAACCCAATCTCCAATAGGAAGGACATCTGAGGTTCCATGATTGCTCTCACACTAAGTCTTAATTCCCTGAGAATGCAAGAGCATGAATCTTGACAGTAGGTTGCATAGAGAGAATTTAGCATCATATATTATATGAAAGAGGCTTCCAGATGTGTTAAGATTGTAAACAAGTTTGATATATATAATCAGAAGATTATGCTAGCTGAAGTGAATAGGAACAAGGATACTGCACTGATCAAAAAATAATAATAAGGAAGGATACTTCTTAAGAATACCAATCCGTGGATGCTACATATCTTGGTTTTTGTTTGTCAAGAAGTAGGTATGCTACAAGGAAGAATATCACCCTAGAAGGAACTACTCTATTGACTCACTTCTCTCTCCAATTTTTTTTCAATTACATGTCATGAAACATGCAGCGTGTATGAAAATTGATTAAAATATAATTCCAATGATGTAGAATAATGGCTTAAAGAATATGTGGAAGTTTCTACCAATTTAAGGAATCAAGAACTTGTCTTAAACACCCCAAACAATAGCAAATTTTAGGGAAAAAACTTAGAATAGAAAGAATTAATTGAAATAGAAGAAATTAGGAAGAATGGAGAAGAAAGACAAGAAGAAATTAAGGGAAAGATCCAGAAGGGCAATTCTGGAATTTCCATGACACTCACAAAATTACCAAAATACCCCTACTGACACATCATAAAATTCTGAAAATTTTACAGTAATTTCTGACATCTTTGAAGGTCCTATGGTCCAAATTTCATAAATTTTGGATCAGAATTGAATGAAATATTCAACTTCAAAGTTCTGACAACACGCGTGTGTGTGCATGTTTTACCGAATAAGACTCATTTACCATGTCTGAAATCTTCTTTCACCTTTTTAGATAAAAATGGGTGTAGAAATAGGAGACCAGTTTTGAAGCCATTAATTATGTCCTAAATCTTGTTTGAGTTTCATCATACATAGAAATGGGATACTGATTGTGAAGCCAGGACATATTGATTGTTTGCTTCTGATTTATATTCTGGGAGGAGTCGATAGCTGTACTACTTGAATTATCTGTTATTTCTTTCTGAAAGTAGTAGGATCCATCACGAACAGTGTTAATATTATTAGGCCTGTGAGTCATACCATGGTCCATGGATCATGCTGTAAAAACACATTTTTGTTATAATTAGTTATCAATTTAAGGAAAATGTGCTTTCACTAATGAAAGAGTTGGCACAGTTATCTCACATTCCTTTCTTACATCAGAAGTGCTAACTCCATGATTCTTCTCTTTGCAGCATTGTGTCAAGGCAATACAAAGTTGGACAGTTTTAGCTGATGGAATCAAATGCTGATCCTGATAATGAGCTGATGCTCGAAAAAACTGTGCCACAAAGTATGCCAATTGATCCAAGAAGAGCCCGGTTTCCCTTCTGCATTGTGTGGACACCACTTCCTGTTATTTCATGGCTGGTACCTTTTATTGGCCACATTGGTATATGCAGAGAGGATGGAGTCATCTTGGACTTTGCAGGGCCCAATTTTGTGTGTGTTGACAACTTTGCATTTGGGGCAGTGGCCCGCTACATTCAGATAGACAGAGAAAAGGTAGATGGTCATATTCCTGTTTAGCTCAAATATTTAATTATCTTATTCATCAAAAAAATATTTAATTATCTTTAGGTCATTGATTATATATAATATCTAAGTGTTGTTTGCACAAATCACTGGTCCGCAGTGCTGCGTTTCTCCTTGCATAGCTGAGCTTGAAAGTTGGGATAGATGCGGGCAGAATGAACCCAAGAGAGAGAGGATGACCTGGGACAATGCACTTCAGAAGAGCATACAGGAATTCCAGCATCATTCTTACAGCCTGTTTACTTGCAATTGCCACTCCTTTGTTGCAAACAATCTCAACAGGTTGGGCTATGGTGGCACCAGCAGGTGGAATGTGGTGAACCTGGCAGCTTTTATCTTCCTCAAAGGTCGTTGGGTGAATAAAGGAGCCATTGTGAGGACCTTCTTACCATTTGTTATAGTACTTAGCCTAGGGCTAAAGTTTGGTGGTTGGACCTTCTTTACTGGCTTGGCTTCCTTTGCCTTCATCCTTGTTAGTTGGTTTCTTATCGGTACATATTGCTTCAAGAGTCTGATCCAGCTGTAGATTTTTTTGACACTAAGATAAGTGCACATGCTTTGCAAGTGATAATATTTCAAGAATAATAATGAGAAAACTATTACGAAGTTACACTGCATTGATTGTTCA
This sequence comes from Platanus orientalis, assembly GCA_025762735.1. Taxonomy (NCBI): domain Eukaryota; kingdom Viridiplantae; phylum Streptophyta; class Magnoliopsida; order Proteales; family Platanaceae; genus Platanus; species Platanus orientalis. Next base: position 7,319 of record JAOXJP010009620.1, on the reverse strand, counting down.
ACAACTTAGTGTTTTGTGGATGTACTTTTGATTATAAGTAAGTCAATTTTATTGTTGAATACTTTTCATAGCTTTTTTTTTTTCTTTCTTTCTTGTTATGTATTTTTGTAGATTTTAAATATCAGCATAGATTTGTATCTTGGTTAATCTTTTCTACAATTTTTTCTTTACGCTGAAATTTATAGTAACTGCCATCAGATAGATACATTATATTTCCGGAAAAGAATAGGTACGGAAATCTGCTTTTACTGATGTTTTAGAATGGCATCAGGGGTGGACACATCAGCATTGAAAAGTGATAAGCACCCCCCAAAAAGTGAAAGTCGCTTTTCAGCACTGATATGTCCGCCCCCTGATGTCATTCTAATACATCAGGAAAAGCAGATTTCCATACCTAATCCCCCCTATAGACTTGTTTTATTTGGTTGAAAACATATTTAAGTGGTCAAAAAAATCTCTGAAACTTTTGCAGCCTCTTGGTTTTCTGTTATTTGTTCAGCCAAAGTGAAATAGCCCATAAAATAGTTTTTTTAAACTTTCTAGGGTTTGTTTGACCCCAATATCTTTACATAATATTAAGTTCTATTTCAAAAAAGGAAAAAAAAAAAAAAAAAATTCGACACACTTTCATGTACCTTTTTCACTACTATTACCATCCTCAACCATTGTAAGTGAGACTAACATGCTTAACCAGACATCCACATCAGTAAGCACACACTAATAAGAATGAAAGTCATCACCCATGTTTTCAGATAATTAAGATAAAACAATGAAGTCCTATTAATTAAAAGTTGAGCATTCAACAAACCATCCATCCATATAGTAGAACCCATCCATCAGAGAAAACATGGTGTGCCTGTACACCTATTCCTATCACAAAACTACTTTCCTAGGAAAATAAAGCCACCCCCCTTCCCCCCACCCCAAAATAAATAAATTAATTAAAGAACAAAAAAAGAAGAAACATTCACTAGACAATGGAGTTGACTAGGAATATATGATGTCCCTCCTACCCTGGGCATGATACAGCCCCTTAATCATCTGATATCACTAATGATAATTCCGAACGCATCATCAAGGACTCATACATTAATTCTTTGATCTTCATCACTTTTACATACAAGTTCATTGCATAGGTGGTCTCAAGACTCTCAACATCCAGAAGAAATATCTCATCTATGTTCTCCATCTTTGCAACTGCCACTTCCATCATCTCTGTCACATTATCATTCGCACAACCCTTCTTGCATGCCATCTAGAAGTTGTTTATGAACCTCTTTTACTGTTGCTTTGTTGCACTGATACTCCTACACTGTCAGATGCATATTCCAACTTAAAGCATCAGGCACATCAAGGGATCATGTATGGTTAATACTCCCTGCTGGATGGCCATTACCGAAAGCTATCCCCATCTAGTTGAATAGTTCAATTGTCTACCCTGGATGGGGGCAGAATTGGGGGGTGGTGAAATATAGAAGAACTTACAAAGATTAATAGACAATAAATTGTTCATTGGATTCAATCATGTGGACTAGACAAGAGACACGTTCATTACCAAAGGGCGCATTGTCACAACCATATTTTTCGCTTTGTCACAGGCTCACAGCCATGCGGTGCCCGTCTCGCGTGAGATTTTGAACCATAGTCATAGTCATGCGGTACCCCAACCATCATATGGCCAAAGCCAGCCTAAACGCCATTCGAGTCCTTAGACCCGCCGACATGCCCCATAATGCATTGACAAGGATACCACTTGTTACCAAGCCCTACTTGACCAACCCACAAGCTCCTTCTTTGCGTAACCATTATGCTCATTCTACCCGTAGCCCGTAGGGTCCCTCGTGTCATCGTTGCTTGTTAGTCAGCTCTAAACTGTACTAAGCCAAGTACATGACTAGTCAACCACTCTGGCATGCACATTGTGGTATCTAAGCATAATTCAAATGACCACGAAGCTCTTGACACTCTATATGTAGTACTGAAGGCCCACCATGCCTACAACACATATTCGATCTGTCACCCGTGACATTAAGTCCACCGACGCCCATGACACCTTATGATGGCATCATGAAGTTTCTCGCAAGACATTGCTCCCCGTCTTGCCTAACCATCAAAGTGATCCTCCTATGTAAGGCCAAGCCCATTCCAAGTACTAGGATAGGCACACCCAAACACAAAGGCAACAGGATAGCCTAATCAGTCTAATATATATATATATATTGAGAGTTACCAAACCGTATGGTATGGTGTACGGTATAGTATAAATGTGACAAAATACCCCTCAATACAATGTATCTCAACACTCTCCCTCAAGCTGGTGAATAGATATTCAGCATTCCCAACTTGCCCACAAGATATGGAAACTGGTTACAACTGAGTCATTTAGTAAACATATCTACAAGATTATGCTTTGTCTAAACAAAGGGTATACATATGCAGCCTTACTTGAGGTGATCCTTAATAAAGTGCCGATCTATTTCCACTTGTTTATTTCTTTAATGTTGCACTGGATCATGTGCAATACTGATGGCAGCCTTGTCACGAAAGAGACTCATAGGTTTGCTCACTGGATACCTAAGTTCAGTTAATAACATTTTCAACCATAAATTCAACTTTTGTACTTGACCTTGCAACCACCGACTGCTTCTTGCCGCACCATGTGACGAGGTTACCACAAACAAATGAACAATAGCCAGAAGTAGATATGTGATGTGTCAAAGAACCAACCATGTCTGCATTAGTATAGACTTCCACCCCTTGATGAACATGTCTCTTATAGAGAACACCTTTTCCTAGATAACCCTTCAAGTACCTTAGAACTCAATATATTGCTTCCATATAATCTTGAGTAAAAGCATGCATAAATCTGCTAATCACACTCACAACATACTTGATGTCGGGTCTTGTTAAATACAAGTATATGAGGCGACCCACAAGTCGTTGATATTTGCCTACATCTATCAATCTCTCACTATCATCTTCTTAGAGTCAATGATTAGACTCAATAGGTGTGGCACAAGGCTTATATCTCATCATTCAGGAATTCTTCAACAAATCCAATACATGCCTCCTTTGAGAGAGGAAAATCCCCTATTTTGACTTAGTAACCTTAATCCCCAAGGAAGTACTAAGGTGAGCCAAGGTCATTAATCTCAAATTCTTTAGCCAAACTGCCCTTGCGTCTTGTAATTTCCATGTCATCATTCCCTGTGACCACTGTATCGTCCACATTCACTTAAGTGTTGTCACCTTTTGGCCTTGCCTTTTCACGAAAAGTGTATGGTTTACCTACCATTGTTTGTACCTAGTTTTGACCATGGTTGCCCTGAACCTCTCAAACCAAGCACGTGGTGATTGTTTCAACCTGTACAAAGCTTTCTTCAACTTGCATGTTTTCCCTTTAACATTCAGCATTTGAAAACCTAGTGATGTAGCCATGTAAATTTCTTCTTCTAGATCTTCATGTAAGAAACATACTTTCCCTTGAGCATTCAGCATTTGAAAACCTGATGGTGTTGCCATGTAAATTTCTTCTTCTAGATCTCCATGTAAATCTCTATGTAAGGAAACATTCTTAATATCGAACTGAAGAAGTGGTCATCATTGACTAATAGCTAGTGGTATCAAAACTCTAACAAAATTCATCTTTGCCACTCAGGAAAATGTCTCCTAATAGTCAATACCAAAGGTCTATGTTGTACCCTTTGGCAACTAAACACGTCTCCTATCTGTCAACTAAGCCACCTGACTTGTACTTTACTGTGAACACCTAGTTACATCCAACCGTCATCTTCCTTTTTGAAAGATCAACTAACTCCCATGTACGATTCTTTTCCAATGCACTCATCTCTTCCTCCATAGCATCCTTTCATCTGGGTTATGAATGGGCTTCAAATACATTGCAAGGGATGGAGATAAAGAAACAGAAAAACTACAGAACGAGGATAATAAAGCATGATAAGACCAAAATTAGATATAAGATGTTTAGTACATGATCTAACACCCTTTCTAAGAGTAATAGGCTTATCAGAATCATCCAAGCACTCAATAGAGGAAGAAGTGTTACCTACTTCAAGAGATGGACCCAAAGAAGACTCTTGGATGGGAACATAAGAATTCTAGTTCTGATTCTGATCACCTTGTTTCTTCCTTCAAATGTACACTTGTAGTTCAGAATCCCCATTTCCACTAACACCACCACCATCAAAATGATACAAAGAAACCGGAATAGGAAATGGAATGGAGGAAGACAATTCTTCACGTGACTTCTCCCCCTGAAGAGATGTTTTATTAGGAAAAAAAAAATTAATGGACTTAAAAAGTGTCACATCCTAGATACAAACTTACGATGGGTAAGCGGGTGGAAACATTTATACCCTTTCTGATTTCCACATCTTTTGGGTCTAGTTTGATGCGATCAAATTTAGGTACATGGACATAACAAATACACCCAAACATTTTTAGAGGAAGGGAAAATAAGGGAGTATCAGGAAAAAGAACTTCCAGTAATAATTTGTAAGATAGAATACGTGTGGGCATCATGTTCATAAGATATGTAACAGTTTGAATGGCATCAAACCATAAGGTCTTAGGCACATTTATGATAAACATTATGGCACCCCATTTTATTTAGGAATATCCGGACATGTGGTCTCGTGAACAATACCAAACTCATTAAAAAAATGAAGAAAGATTACTAAAGAGATACTCCACACCATTGTCAAACTGTATGATATGAAGTTTAGCATTAAACTAATTAACCACATTATTATAAAAGGACTTGAAAGTAGTACATACATCACTTTTACTTTTTAATAGATAAACCCACGTAGCTTTAGAGTAATCATCCATATAGATGGCAAAATATTTGAACCCAAAAAGTGAAGTAATTGGGGCAGGACCCCACACATTAGAGTGGATAATGAAAAAAGAGGACAAACTTTTAGTATTATTGATAGGGTAAATAGAACAACAATGTTTCGTCAATTGGCATGGTTCACAATGAAGACTAGAAGCAGGAATAATACACTAAGGAAACATCCTTTGTAACAAAGAGAAAGAATGGTGGTCATGTCTATGATGCCACTATAATAACTTATCTGAAGAAGAATATGAGATGTTTCTTTTCATTACCGGAGAAGAAATTGGTAAACTGGAATCCAAGAAATATAGACCTTCTTTTTCATGCCCCATACCAATCGTTTTCTTCGTTATCAAGTCCTTAAACAAATAATAAAAAGGAAAATATGTAACAATGCAATTTAGATTCTTGGTGAGTTGATTAATGGACAACAAGTTTTGGGTAAAATTAGAGGTGACATGAATATCTCAATGCCCAGCAATGGAAGAGTAGGATCCATTCGCAATACAAATTTTGTCCTTTCCAGAACTAACATGATATGAAGTAAAAAAGAGAAGATATACCAATCATATGATGAGAAGCTCCTGAATCATTGCTCCAAGAGTTCTGAGGGGTAGAAATAGGCATGGAAAGGGTTAATACCAATGTACTTGAATGAGTGAAAGAAGATATAAGAGCTTCCGAAGGAGGCTTGAGCTGAGATATAAAACGTATGAAGGTCTTGGTATCCTCTGAGATAAACCACCATCAAAGGAACTAGAAGAGATATGAGCTATAGGATCTGATTCGGAAGATGTAGATGCTACGGTATGTGCACTATGTCCGTTGCCTCTATAACGATCATCTCCTCTACTATTTCTAGAAATACCTCATTGACAAGTACGTGGAGGTTGCTTCTAGGGATATCCATGGAGATCCCAACAATACTCTTTAGTGTGTCAGGACTTAGAACTGACCACAATGCTTGCATTTGAGCCTGCCTTTGTTAACTGGAGGATTAGTAAACCAACTTCCCCACCCACGCATGCTACTTAACAAATGTGAAGTTTGACAAGCTGCTGACATTTTCAGGTGTAGATGATTAACTATAAGTCTAAAACAACACTTCTTCAACACTTACACACAAGTACGTCACACACGGTTACTAAAATACCATTGCTAATTTCACAAACAACACATAAAAAACCACTTCCATTAAAGGCATAAAACCAAACACCTAGGCTACATAATCTAGCTTATCTTAAATCACCACCAAAAGAAACACACAAACTGTAAGAAACACAATCAGACCTGCACAACTCTTTCACAACACAACTACACAAGGCTACACACCCTATCAATCAACCATAGCACTACACCAACTAGAACATATAGGATCCACCCACATCAACACCCGGACGAGCCAAGAGCATACGTAAAATTGTCGGAACCATCATAACAATATATTACCATAAACTAACATGTAGATCCAACCACCAATCATAAAGAACTAACCCCATGATGATCCCCAACACTGCCAACATAAATAATAAAAATAAAAAATTGAACTCCAAGGAGGGGGGCGGTAACACTAGTGGAGCAAAAATTTCATATTTCTCTTGACATACATCAAAATCGAGTAGGTTTTTTGGTAGGGTTTCTATGATATGGGAGTAGCAAATTGGTAGAAAGAATCCCCTAAAAACACAACCAATTGAGTATACCATTTAAAAAACTCGAAACTGAATTTTTTTTTGTTATTTCAAAGAAAAATTCATTAACTTGCTCAAACATGTCAGGATGATCTCTAAAAAATGTAGAAATAGAGATCTATCAAGAACTTACATCATCTCTGCACACACTTGGGACCGTACGGTTGCTGACATCAATGGCAGAACTCGTCCAGGGATTCCATCCCTAGAGCTTTGATACCCACTTGTAATAATACGCAGCCTACAAATCAGATAGAAGAAAAAGAAGAAGTATGCAATCTAGGGAAATCGTATGAGTGTATTACATTTCTCTATATATATATATATATATATTGAGAGTTACCACACTGTATGGTATGGTGTACAGTATAGTATGAATGTGACAATAATACCTTCAATAAAATGTATCTCAACAACCTACTCCGAGGCTCCAAGCACTGCCTTTAGGGGGAACCCAACCCCAAGAGAACCCTAGGCAACCCCTTCAAGTTACCTAGAGCCGCCTTAACCTATATTAGGGATGCCTCGCAGTTTCATGGTCTCAAGTTTCGATCGATATGTATTGGTGGTTTCTGAAACGAAACCGTATGGTACTTTTAAAAGTACTTTGTATCATGGATACGTATCGACGATACCAGGTACTTTTTGTATTGAAAACTTTTAATTTTTAAAAGTTTCGGTGGATACGTATCGGTTTTGGTAGATTCGTGTTGGTTTCAATATCGACCGAAGCCTTATTCTCTACCAATTTTTTATACATCTTGCAT
>JAOXJP010009610.1:0-17880 GCA_025762735.1 Platanus orientalis | reverse complement strand
CTCTTGAGCTGAGAGAAGCGGGAAGTGGCGGCTTGATCCTCCTTGACTCATTATGTTTGAGGTAAAAAAGATGGGTTTTTGGTTAAAATTAGAAAAGGAAGAAGGAAGAACACTGTGGGGACTCTCCCTCTTGTTCGTAACTGAAAATAGTAAGTTGAAACTCAAAAAGATAAAAGATTTAACCGTAGGCTATTTAAAAGTTGTAACTGCTTTTAACGCCTAATCATGCTCCTAACGCCTGAATTTTAATTCAATTAAATTTAGGCGTTGAGACCAAATTTAGGTGTTAGGCATTTTTTGCCTGTAACTATTCCAACACCTAATCACACCTGAATTTTAATTCAATTAAATTAAGGTGTTGACACAAAATTTAGGCATTTAACTTAGTTTTTGCAAAATATTGCTTTTAACTGCAAAATGACATTTTTAACCTTATGCTCAAGCTTGTGCTTACAAACATGGAACATAGACCTATACAATTAGATTCGTACTCCACCATCTCCACAAACTTTATAAAAACCCTAATTTCCCTTCCCCCTGAAGAATGGGAAGTTTGGAAGAATCAAAGCCGACTAGGGTCAACATTGACATTGGCACAAATCAACTTCGATTGGCCACTATTAGAGGAAGCCATTTCCTTTTAGGACCCATCATCTATGGTTTTCTGCTTCGGAGAACAAGTGCTTACACCCACTATCGAGGAGCTTGAATCCTTCCTAGATTGGGAACATTGTCTCAGCGTGAGTGACATAATTCTGACCCATAAGCCCAGTTACCTCAAAGGATTCCACGCATTGGACATCTCCAAAGCCTCCTTGCCTAAGGAAGGTATAGGAGAATACCTACATTTCCCTTTTGATCTTTTATGGGAAAGAGGTTGGAAGAAAGTTGGTGACTTTGCTAACCCCATCAAGTTCATAGCATTCACCTTGGTTGTCTTAGGATAACTCTTGCTATCACAATGCCGTCATCACATTAATGACATCCTACTTGACATTTTGGGGCAACATCTACAAAAGAAAACCCTTGCACCTATGATCATTTCTGAGACTATCTCCAGTCTCTCACATTGTGATCAACACTCTTGAGGTCGGTTATATGGTTGCCCTACTTTCTTATAAGCCTGGCTATGGGAACACTTGTTTATCCTTGCAACCTTCCCAACTTATGTGTCATGAGATCTAACTCCAGCACAGATACATATCAAAAGCAGCCCCTTGCCAATCAAAACAACTACATTGGGTTATTAAAACTTGCTAGTTGTTATGCTTCCTGAACAGATCACTTGGCATGTCAAATGGCACAAAGCACGCTACCCACTTCTTGCAACTAAGGACCGCATAGACATGGTCATCACAGGAGTCTACCAGAGTACTCCCTATGTACCTATACATGGCCTTCAACAATTTTCCCTTAGGCAAGATCTCTTCAATTTCCTAATGGTCTTCGAAGATGGAACTCAACCATCATATGTCTAATCATACATGGTCTATACTAGCCACCTTATGGGATAGCTTGCATATTAGAGTCATAGGACATCCACAACTAGTATCCTTGAAAGCGTAGGTCATGACATCTGCTTACGAGCATTGACTTTTACACAATACCACTTATAGCCTGCTACACCTACAACATCCACTTCTTCCAACAAGAGGCCGTGCACCGAATCAACATCTTCATCATATCTAGAGCTTTCTCAAACTCAGGCTGAGTACGAGTAAGCACTGACAAACTTAGCTGAGGAGTGAGCTTTACATGCCTAAACCAATCTTACCTTAGAAGCTGAGACACTTTTACGTAAAGAGGTCATGGTCTCATGGTGCACCCAACATTGGAATGAAACCCAAGCCGAGCTCATTCACTCCTTGAAAAGTGAGCTCAATGACAGTAGGACTTTCCACAAAGATTTGGGAATCAAGATGAGGCTCAACAACAACATGGGTTCATGCATTAAGAAAATGGGTCTTCTCCTTAGGCTACGAACCAGTGTCACCTCCACCACCATCTCCCCTGGTGCTTAATCTTTAGACTATGTTTTATGCTTTCTTTTCTAATGTATTGGGGAAAATACCCCCTTCTTTTGTAATCATTTCCAAAATGTATATATTGTACAAAGTTTTGTTTCAAAAAAATCTCATAGTTAATTAAAGGACATGAATTCACTTGTATGATATATACACTTGTAATAACACTTGGCTATCAATTGTGAATGAATGTAAAGAATGAACCCTGCAAAGTAATAACAATCTTACCCCCTTTTCTTTTAAAACTCAATTAAGCAAGTTACAATTGCTCTCCCAAAGACTTGACTTCAGAAGAAGGTACAATGTAGCAAAGCTATGGCCGACAAGTTAATAACTCCGCCTATGACAAGCACTACACCTCTTACCCTCCCAAAGGCATCCTTAGGAAATCCACCTCCTAGTAGGATGGGTCCTGAAGATACTCTCTCAGATGGGTTTAAGTCTAAAGTGGAAACATTAATGGGGGACTACATGTCTTAGCATGGTTGGACATCTATCCCTAAGCATGGTCAATCCTCTTCATCACCCTAAACTTCCTCACCACTTCATAATCAATGCAACACCAATGAGCAGCCTTAAATTCTCATACTCACTACGTTTGAGAAACTAATGTTTGAGTATTTATTGAAGCAAGGAAGGCCTCACAGCCAGAACATAGTCTCCGAGCCGCCACCACCTCCCAGTACTGTTGAGAAGATTCCACCACATGGCCAATCATACACATAAGGCCCCATCTATGTCATGACCCCACTCTAAGCCACAACCACATACATGTAACCAGAACACCGGGCCATCTTCAACCTAGAAGAGCAGTATGGTCCGTCAACATCAAGTAGAAAGGGGAAGGAGAGTGTTGCTCCTCTAAAGGATGAGACCAATGCACAACTAGCCAAGCTCACAGCAGAGGTAGAATTGATGAAAGGAGGGCAGTTCCCCATTTCTATGGACTTTGAGGATCTCTGTATCCACCCGGGGGGTGTACTACCACCAAACTTTCAAATGCCAAATATTGAAAAGTATGATGGTACCACTTACCCTAGGATGCATCTCTGCATGTATTGCAATGCTATGTTCTAGTGGGGACATTATGAGGGTATCTTGGTCCAGATGTTTAGCCAAAGTCTAGAGAAGAATGCAGGAAAATGGGTAGCAAGCCAAGAAAAGTGCAACATCAACACATGGAGAGCCTTGACGCAATCATTCCTCAACGATTATAAGTTCAATCTTGAGATGCTACCAACTCGGGAAGAGATTGAAGGGATGAGACCCGTCACTAAAGAGAGTATTTGGGACTTTACCTATAGGTGGAGATTGAAAACCTCCAACCTAAAGCACCCTATGTCTGAGGAGGACATGATATCCACCTTCATGAGGATGTTGGGTACTACCTACCAGCTGATGCCCCTGACTGTGCCACAAAGCAACTTCGCCAAGGTTGTCGACAAAGCCACAAAGGTAGAGTTGGCCATCAAGGCAGGTTTGATACAAGACACACCACTTACCCCTACTAGTTCCACCAGAACCATGCCAAAGAAGATAGCCATCACCCGACTAGAAGCAAATCTTGTGCAAGCCATTGAGGTTCCTCGGCCCAGTCAGAAGAACGGTTATGTTCTGCTTCTATTGTAGCTGACCCATAATTATCCAACAACCATGAACATCATCCCTCTATTGCAGTTATACCAACCTAGATACCTGGGTGCACCCTGAGAAGAGAAGAAAAAGAGAAAATTCTCCCCATTGCCCTACTCGTACAAATACATCATGGAATACCTCGTCAAAAAAGGTTGTTGCAGCCAATTGACCCAAGACCTCCACCTTATCCCTTACCCTACCACTATAATCAAGCAGAACATTGTGAATACCATCAATCCCTAGGGCATACCATCGACAGGTGTTATCACCTAAGACATGACATCTAAGACCTGATTGATGAGGGTAAGGTATCATTTAACCCCACACCCACCAATCGTTCTCCAAATACAAACATCATCCAAAATTTACTCTTAACCACCAGCCACTAAAAGGGGTCAACATGATCACTCTCACCAGCACCCAATTCAATCCCTCCAAGTACATCACCAAGATCTTAGAGCCCAAGAAAATCATTTTCTTACCCGACACTAATCAAGTGTCTACCCTAAATGGACACTCCTCCGAGCCTGTCCCTCTTCCTGAATACGAGCACTTGCTCACACACATGTGGGATATAGCCCTAGATAACTCATTAATAGTCCTCCCCCCTGATGTAAACATGTACGGGGAAGGTTCAATAACCCATTACCCATTTTTATCCCCCCATATCATCCCACCACCATCACTATATGCCCAGCTTACTGACCTTTCATCCCCTCACCAAGTCATCAACATCCCTCCACCTACTAGAATACAATACTTGCTGAACTAAGTCCCTTTGGGCTATCTAATTGGGGAAGTAGTAGATCTCGAGCTTTCAAATAATGAGTTAGAAGAGCTCACCACCTTCATCACCCGGTCAGGCAGAGTTTTTAAGCCAGTCACATATTTCCATCCTAAAGGCAAAGGGAAAGAGAAGATGATAGAAGAAGAAGTTGAGACAAAGGTATAGAAACAAATCAAAGAGGCAGAGGAAAAGAAGGAAAATGATAATTTTGAAGCAGTGATTCAGACGTCTCACCTATTCTTGATCAAACACTTGTCTAAGATACCAACACAAGTCTTTATCTTAAGCCTTTTACTGACATCAGAGCAGCATAGAGAGAGATTCTTGTGTATATTCAGAAAGTCTTTTGTAGATGCCTCGATCACACTAGATAGGTTAGAAAATATGGTGGCCAGAGTATCAACGCCATGAGTCATTACATTCTTAGAGGATGAGATTCTCGAGGGTGACACTGTACACAATCGAGCCATCTATATCATGGCCCGCCACTCAGACATGTGTATTCCCCTGGGTCTACCTTGAATATCTACACTAAGGATACATTAGACACATTGGGAGTTCCCTCAAACTATGTGAAACCCAACCCGTGTGACATAAGGGCCTTCAAAAACTCAATCAGTCACAGCTAAGGAGAAGTGTACATTCCCCTAGTGATAGAAGGGAGAATGTTCCAAGTTCAGTTTCAAGTATTGAGCATACCATCCTCTTTAACAATGTTGTTGTGTAGATCGTGGATTCATCAGACAGGCACCATCCCATCCACTCTCCACCAGAAAGTGAAGTTCATCATCAATGAAGAAGTTATTACAGTGCTGACAGATACAAATGTGATCACAATGATAGAGTAGAAGATACTGGGAGTCCAGAATTTGTAAGCCCAAACACCTTTACCTTGTACCAATTTGAGGTTGTGCATACAAAGAAAGAGGTAGCAGAGCTAAAGAGGAAGGTTAAAATACTTCCGCTGAAGTTCTACATGATGGCCAAAATAAAGTTCGATCCAAACAAAGGCCTAGGCAAATATTCTTAAAGAAGAAAGAACCCCATCAAAGTCATCAGAGTGTCGTACAAAGTAGGCCTAAGCTTCGAACCTCTCATCAAGCATCAGTTTAAGAAAAACAAGAAGAAGAAAGCCAGCTGCAAGGCCGCACAACACTTTGTAGCTGCTTTTGGACTACCCAAGACATACACCACCCTGCCAACTAAATCACCAGCTCAGACAGTACCACCCAAACTTAATTTAGAATATGAATCCATAGAACCCATCATCATTCCTCCTCCAATCATCAGTCAATCTCCTGCCTACCATCTTGAGGCTGCTCCTCATACCCACTTGTTTAGCTCTAAGCCTCCATCCCTGAGGTCGGGGAAAGTTCGACCCCCAACACCTCAAAACATAGGGAGGACAACCTAACTCCTCTAAGTCTACTCTCTCTCCCTGGTGATGTCATGAAAGCATTGCAATCAGTTATTGTGAGTGGAGAGTTAGACCTAGACGAGCTTGACTCTAACCAGGTCAACATGCCAGAAACATGAGTACCCGTAGAAGCCACAAAAGAGATTGAAAAAGCTAACTCCACGGCAGTAGAGGACTAGGACTAGGTGATGGATTGAATGATTGAGAAAAGAGGCCAGGAAGAGCTGACCTTACTATACTCTTGTTTAAATTTTCAAAAACTTGTAGTCTTTTTCCTTTTCACCACTTTGTATAAGAACTACATAGACTTAATCCCCAATAACTCATAATTGTTAAAGCATTTGACCAGTGCACTTGTAAGGGGTACGTAGGCAACCCGAGACACAACTTCAAGCCCAGTCACTTTTGAAAAAAATCTTTTTATGCTATCTTTACCCTTGTAGTCAAAGAACTACGTGCGGCTTGATCTTGATAGACCAATGTTTTCAAAGGCACTTATGCTAAAAGTCAAGTATGTAGGCAACCTAAGAAGTAACTTCAGGCTCAATTGCTTTTAAAAAAAATGTAAATTTGGTCCACCCCTAGACCAAAACTACGCACGACTTGATCCAGGCTGAACAAACTTTACTAAGCTTGTGATCAGTGCAAACATCGGGTATGTAGGCAACTTATAGCATAATTCCAAGTCTAGTTGTTCTTCGGGTATAAAATACGCTTTTTCATGTAAATCAATACTAAAAGCTTTTCTTTCAAAAACATGAACAAGAATAATGGAATGATGAGGAAATAATGCCAAAAGAGGTGATCGAGGCCTTTGAGCGCCAAGAAAATTGAAATCTTCTATTGGTAGATGACCTCCAAGAGATCAATCTTGGGTTAGAAACCATGCCTAAAATTATAAAAATTGGGACCTCCAACACTTCAGATCTGGGGCATGCCTTGTTAAAATTGCTTCGAGAGTATATAGACATCTTTGCATGGACCTATGCAAACATGCCTGGTCTAGAGACAGACCTTGTCACCCATAAGCTTTCCATTAACCCAGATATTCATCCCATCAAGCTAAAGCCTAGGCATTTGTGACCTGAATAGTCCCTAGACCTCAAAGAAGAAATTAAAAAATAACTAGATGCAGGCTTCCTTTTTTTTGTCTAATATCCCCAACGGTTAGCCAACATTGTCCCTGTACCTAAGAAGGACATAAAGGTCCGAATGTGTTGATTATAGAGACCTTAACAAAGCCAGTCCTAAAGATGACTTCCCTCAACCCCACATTGATGTGCTCGTAGACAGTACTAATGGACATGAGATGATGTCCTTCATAGACAGATTTTTAGGCTATAACCAAATCACGATGTCCATAGAAGACTGTGAGAAGACTGCTTTCACGACCCCTTGGGGCACATTTTGTTACAAAGTCATGCCCTTCGGTCTCAAGAATGCAAGGGAAACATATCAATGGGCCACGACTTCCCTCTTCCATGATATGAATAACAAAGAGATGGAAGTCTATGTCGATGACATGATCGTCAAATCTCTTCATAGGGAAGATCATCTGAGTCATCTACGGAAGCTGTTTACCCATCTCAGGAAATACAAATTGAAGCTAAACCCTAACAAGTGTATCTCCAGAGCCTCCCATGGAAAATTGTTAGGCTTCATCATCAGTGAAAGAGGCATAGAAGTTTATCCTTCTAAGGCCAAAGCAATCATTGGAATGCCTACACCTCGCACCAAGAAGGATGTAGGTAGTTTCTTAGGCCATATCCAATACATCAGTCATTTCATTTCTCAGCTCACTCCCATTTGTGAGCCCCTATTCAAACTGCTAAGAAAGAATGTTCCAACCCAATAGAACAATGACTGTCAGGTTTCCTTTGACAAGATCAATAATTATCTGCTAAGTCCACCCATATTGACCACTCTAGAACCAGATCGCCCATTGATTCTACATTTAACTATACATGACAACTCCATAGGAGGTGTATTAGGACATGACAAGAAAAAGAAGAAGCAACATGCCATTTATTATCTGAGCAAGCGTTTCATTGACTACGAAACCAGATACACACCTCTTGAGAAGACCTGCCTCGCTTTAGTCTATGTCACCAAAAACTATAGCACTACTTCCTTTCATACAAAGTATTTATGGTTTCTGGGATAAATCATATCAAATATTTATTTGAGAAACCTATAACCACAAGAAGAACTACCCGATGGCTCATGATGCTATTAGAATTCAAAATTACATATGTCTCACAGAAAGCTATCATGGGGAAAGCCATAGCTGACTTCTTAGTAGATGAACCAGCAGATGAACCTTCATCCTTGAAATTCGACTTCCCAAATGAGCACATACTTTGTGTTGAATTTGAATCAAGCAAGTTAGTCAGATGGAAGATGTGCTTCGATGAAGCCATCAATCAGCTAGGCTGTGGGATTGGAGCCATGCTCATTTCCCTTATGAGTACCCTCATCCCAACTGTTGTAAGACTACACTTTCTATGTACCAACAATATAGCTGAATATGAAGCTTACATCATCAGTTTGAAAGCAGCCATTGACCTTGGCATTGATGAACTAGAAGTCTACAAAGACTCAACACTTGTTATCTTCCAAGCAATCAAAGATTGGTTCATTTAAGAGGAGAAGTTCTTAGACTATCATAAATGCCTACAGATCCTTTCCAAGAGCTTTGAATATCTAATTTTCAACTACATTGGCAGAAAAAGGAACAGCTTTGCAGACGCTTTGGCCACACTAGCTTCAATGATTAACATCCCTCAAGGGGCAAACATAACGCTAATTGAGATTGAACAGAGAAATGAGCCTGCCTATTATCTTCAGATTGTAACTACTGATTTGAATAGGGAGCAGTGGTTCCTCAACATAAAGAACAATGGAAGATCAAACTCTTTCATCCATTGCTTCCAAGAATGACCAACGTGCTTTGTGGAGATTAGCAACTCAATTTGTTTTACATGGTGGGACCTTATATAAGAAGTCTTCTCATCATGTCCTCTTGAGGTGTGTAGAGAAGCTGAAGCCTTCACTATTATTGAAGATATCCATAGGGGAGAGTGCGGCCCTCATATGAATGGGCTCATGCTTGCAAAGAAGATTCTTCGACTGGGCTACTACTGGTCAACTATGGAAACAAATTGTTGTCAACATGTAAAGAAGTCCCACACTTGCCAGTCTTATGCCAACATCATCAAAGCTCTAGCTTCTAAATTGCACAACCTAACCACTCCTTGACCATTCTCCATGTGGGGAATAGATGTAGTAGGACCTATGCCTTGGAAGGCCACTAATGGACATCTATACATCATTGTGGCTATTCACTATTTCACTAAATGGGTCAAAGCCGTATCTCTAGCAATAGTCATAATGAAGAACACAACTAGATTTTTATGAAGAGACATCATTTGCCAATATGGTGTTCCCAACAAAATCATTACTAACGATGTAACCAATTTTGTGGAAAAAAATCTTGAACTACTCTACAAGAAGTTTAAGATTCACTATCATCGATCTTCTCCATACAGACCATAGATGAACGGAGCAGTAGAAGCAGCCAACAAGAATATCAAGAAGATCCTATAGAAAATGAATGTTAATCACTCTAACTGGCATAAAATGTTACCTTATACACTTATGGCCTACAGAACTTTAATTTGTTCTTCAACAGGGGCAACCTCATATTCATTAGTCTATGGTATGGAGGCAGTCCTACTAATTGAAGTTGAAATTCCAAGTCTCTGAGTCTTAGCCGAGGAAAACATTCCAGAGTCAGCATGGGCACAGGTTCGACGTGATCAGCTGAACCTCATTGATGATAAGAGACTGCAAACAATAAGCAACGGGCAAGCCTATTAGAGGCACATGGCAATGGCATTCAATAAGTGGATTAGACCCAAAGATGTCGAGGAATGAGACTTTGTTCTTAAGAAGGTCCTTTTACATGAATAGGCACCATGAGGGCAACTTCGGCCAAATTACGAAGGACCCTTCATTGTCAAATAAAAGCTGTTCGGTGGGGCACCACTATTAAGAAACATGGACGGGGAATACTTCCCCAAATTTGTAAACTTGAACCAAGTCAAAAGGTTTTTTGCTTAACTAAGGTAAAACTAATTTATGCTGAAATGCTTGAAATGAAAAGACCTTGAACGGTCATTTTGCTGAAACATTCTCCTATCCATTTACTTTTGTACCTCCAAAAATCATGTTCATTTCTATAAATTCAAAACAGAAGAGTTAATGGTTAACAAAAGAGAGCAAAAGAAAAAGCAAAAGAAGAAACAAGAAAAAGAACAAAAGTGAAAAAAGAAGCGTATAAAGAACCATGATTTTCTTCAAAAACATACAAGGATTTTGTAGAAAACCATGATCTCCTTCAAAGCATAGGGAACTTATAAAGAACCATGATTTTCTTTAAAACATGGGAGATTTATAAAGAACCATGATCTTCTTCAAAATATGGAAACCTTGTATAGAACTATAATCTTCTTCAAAAAATGGGCATTTTGTAGAGAACAATAATTTTCAATTTGTAATCAGTCTCTGATCAAGAGCCATTCATATTTCTAGATCCCCTCAATCTTTCCTATTCAAAGGCAGACTTTGAAACCGTTAATAAACCATTCATTCAGAAAAGCAATTGTTCAAGCCCCTTAGCACTTCGAGAAGTTCTAGGTACAAGTCAACAATACACATGTCAAGCACTCAACCAAACTTTGAAAAAAGAGCATGTAAAACCCGTCTAATCACTTTCCAAAAATCCCAGACCTGTCTAAATATAGGGGCAAAAGGGATAAAGATAAAAAGAAAAGAAACATTGCAAAGCTCAGAGCGAAAACTAGAAATGACACTTTAACATAGTCCTGGTAAACAGGAGCAAAAAATGGAGCAAATTGAGTCAACACTTAAGGTGAAAATCAGAAATGGCACCCTAAGTCAAGCCAAGTCAATTAAGTCATAAACACACATCATCAGAAGTCATCTCCTGACAAAGTAAGAACAAAGACCCCAAACATAAGCATGTAATCCCACTCTCCTAAGAGCGGTACATTCATTATCCTAATTTGTAAACCTTTCATACATCACCCAAACTAGGCATGGCATCATAGCATATGAAAACATGACCCTATGTACTCAAGAGCAATGCAATAGGTCATTCCTAATGTTCAAAGACCCTGAGGGGCCCAATATTTCAAAATAAATAGAAGATTTCTACAAAATGAATTTTCAAAACCTCTTTCAAAAGGAAATGCAAAGTTTGGAAGATCCAGGCATCAAATCTCAATCATTTGATCAATCAACACTGTCAATCATTGAATACATCGTTCATCTCACTAGGGAAGTCTTCTACGTAGCTGTTGACTACTCTAAGACCAAGGAACAATAAAACAAATTGAGATGAAGCATCATCTCTAGTAAAGTGCCATTCACGACCAAACAAAACTAGAGTTAATACATCATCTCTTAGAAAAAAATAGAGACGATGCGTCATCTCCCATCAATTATGATTGGAGATGACCTGTCACCTCCCAGTAAAGCAAATCGAGATGAAGCATCATCTCTAGCAAAATGTCATTCACTACCAAGCAAAGTTGGAGGTGATACATCATCCCCCGAAGAAAGAATGAAGATGAAGCATCATCCTCCATCAATCTTGAATGAAAATTGATGCATCACCTTCTAATAAATGTAAAAAATGGAATTTGGGTCGAGGCCCCAAGCAAAAAAAATTTGGGCCTCGGCCCCTAAAGCAAGGAAATTTGGGCCTCAGCCCCTAAAGCAAGGAAATTTGGGCCTCGGCCCCAAGCAAAGGAAATTTGGGCCTCGACCCCAAGCAAAGGAAATTTGGGCCTTGACCCCCAAGCAAGGAAATTTGGGCCTTGGCCCCAAGCAAAGGAAATTTAGGCCTCAGCCCTAAGCAAAGGAAATTTGGACCTCGGGCCCAAGCAAAGGAAATTTGGGCCTCAACCCTAAGCAAAGGAAATTTGGGCCTTGGCTCCCAAGCAAGGAAATTCGGGCTTCGGCCCTGAGCAAAGGAAATTCGGGCCTCGGCCCCAAGCAAAGGAAATTTGGACCTTGGCTCCTAAGCAAGGAAATTTGGGCCTCAACCCCAAGCAAAGGAAATTTGGGCTGAGGCCCCTCAAGATGAAATTTGGGTCTCTACCCCTTAAGGAATTTGGGTCTTCGCCCCTCAAGGAATTTAGGCATCGACCCCAAGCAAAGAAATTTGGGCTTTAACCCCCAACAATGAAATTTGGGCCTCCACCCCTTAAGAAATTTGGGCCTCCGCCCCTCAAGGAATTTGAGCCTTAACCCCAAACAAAGAAATTTAGGCCTTGGCCCCCTAATAATGAAATTTGGGCTTCTGCCCCTCAAGATGAAATTTGGGCATTTGCCCTCAAGGAATTTGGGCCTCCGGCCCTTAAGGAATTTAGGCCTCCTACCCTTAAGGAATTTAGGCTTCGACCCTAAACAAAGAAATTTAGGCCCTGGCCCCCAACAATGAAACTTGGGCTGAGGCCCCTCAAGATGAAATTTGGGCCTCTGCCCCTTAAGGATGAAATGTGGGCTTCCGCCCCTCAAGGAATTTGGGCCTTGGCCCTAAGTAAAGGAAAATTTAGGCCTCGGCCCCCAAGCAAGGAAATTTGGGCCCTAGTCCCCCAGCAATGAAACTTAGGCTGAGACCCCTTAAGATGAAATGTGGGCCTTTGTCCCTTAAGGATGAAATGTGGGCCTCCGCTCCTTAAGGAATTTGGGCCTCGACCCTAAGCAAAGAAATTTGGGCCTTGGCCCCTTAGCAATGCAATTTGATCCTCCACCCCTTAAGGAATTTGGGCCTCCTCCCCTCAAGGAATTTGGGCCTTCGCCCCTCAACAATGAATTTGGCCAAGACCCCTCAACAATGAAATTAGGTAAAGGCCCCTTCAGAGTAGTGTTGATCCCTAGAGATCCCCTTGACTTTTGAAGCAAGCCTAATAAATCCCCTAACTAAATCAGTACACAAATAAAATCATGAAGCTCGCTCCACCAGCAAAGCAACCCAATGACAAGTTATCACCTTAGTAAAGTCTATCTTTATGGCAATGTTTGATTGAAAATGATACATCGATCATTTTCGACCTTGAGACCCGGCCGCGTAAAGGTTCAATGAGGACTCCACCTTATAGAAAAGGCCATATTTCGACATCACAGACTACCTATCGGGCATAGGCAAATGTCAATCATCATTCCATTACCTACGTAACATGACAAACATGAATATGTAGTACCGATATCTAAAGGGATCTCCACGGCTTCCAGAGTTAAGCCTGAAAACTTCTTGATATGCTCTGTTTAGGTTGTCATAGGTTTGGTGAGGAACTCTAGGTTTTGCCTCACTAGAAATGGTCAAAACCGTTGACATGACAAATTGCCTTTCGGGTACAGGCAAGTGTCGACAGCATTCCATAGCCTATATATCATGACAACCACCCTTGGAAATTGGTTGAAATAAATATGCAGCATTGATCCGTCATGATCTCCATGGCTTTTGGAATAAGCCTAAAAACTTTCTGACATGCTGCACTCAGGCCACCACAGGTTCTGTGAGGGACTCTAGGTCTTGCCTCACTAGAAATGGCCAAAAACGTTGACAGGGTAGTTTGTTTACCTGGGTATAGACAAATGTTGACATTGTTCCGTAGCCTATATACCATGAAAATCATCTTTAGAAATTGATTGAAAAAGATATATAGCACTGATTCCTCAGAATCTCCATGGCTTTCAAAGTAAGCCTAAAAACCTCTTGATATACCTCATGCAAGCCGCATAGGTTCGTCAAGTCAAGTTGGTCCCTGACTTTATAGAAAGACCTTCACAGATAAACCGCCTACCTAGGGTGTAAGTAGGCATCATCACTTCATAGCCTGCGTATTATTCCAGCCATGATTATAGATTGGATGGTTGAAATAGATACATAGCACCGGTCTCTCGAGATCTCATGCCTATCAAAACAAGCCTAAAAAGTTTCTCACAAGCCCTGTCAACAATCCCTGAACTATGAACAAATTTTCGAGTAGCATCCTAGTTATTTAGACATAGTTGAATGTTGCACTTCGATTCATAACCTATGTATTATCTTAGCACTAATGCTGTTAGTGAGTTATACATAATACATAGCATCGGGTTCCTTGTTATCATAACCCCCACAGCTTTCGAAGAGAGCGCAACATCTTCAGTCCCGATCGGTCCTCTACTTACACTCTATCAAAAACGGGACGACTATAAGGTATAACCCACCTATGATGTCTATTTATGCGAATGTAAACATGCATAAAAATTCAATCCATAAAGTCTATTTAATTCCTAAAGCCATAGCTGGACTGTTATCATGCCTAAAGAATCTTCGTCACAACAAATGGGTTACTTGTTAGAAAAACCCACCACTGCTTATCGAGAAAGAGATCATAACATTTCTCTGCACGTCCAAACCAAGCCACCCTTCTAGTTCAAATTTTGGCACAGCCCAGTCGATACTTTTGAACAGCTTACCTACATTAACCATTTTGTTTAGTACTTTATCTACTGCATGATTTACTAATGGCTACCCCGTGACATTTACAGCATTGGACAATGAGCAATGTCACACTTCGATCCATCAAGTCTATGAAATACTAGCTTCTAGCCATAGTGTTTCTTCTAGTCATAGTTTAAACAACTGTCAAGCTTGATTAGTACTTGAATAACACGGGTTATTTGTGAGAAAAACCCTTCCACAGCTTCTTGGGAAAGAGCACAACAACATTTCTCTATAACTTCTGATAGTCACCGCTCAACAGACTAACATGTTAGCACCGACCTCGGTGACGCTTGCTTTTTGGGACATAAGCATTGTGTTGCATTCATCGTCAAACATTGTGTATTATTCCCATTTAGCAAAGACTGGATTGCAATCACCTGGGCAAGGCACAACACCTGATCTTGTGGGATCCCATCTTGGCTTCGAAGAGAGTCATATAAATTCTTCCTTGCACATCCCCCCACCTTGGCAATGTTTAAGTGGGACGAAAACATTGTCATGGATCAATCCATAGCCTATGTAGCCATCTCTTTATGGATGCATAGTACTGACCTTCCAAGGTCCCATAGCTTGTTTAAAGAGAGCTTCCAAAATCTCTTTGTGAGTCTCGTAAAATACAACATTAACCTAAGTGGGATGAGGGCAATGTTGTAGATCGATCCTGCTATGTATCATGACTGATGTAAAGCCACACATGTCTTCAAAAGTGATACTTAGTGCATATGTACCATGATTGATATAAAACGGAGTAGTGTTGAATCATAACTACATATATTTTTCCATAGCTTCTCTAGGGAGAGATTTACTAACATCCCTCATTGAGTCCCATTAAAACTCTCAAGGGCAATCACAAAAAGATGTCTAAGAAATCAACTTCACAAATGAATCAATGATCACTGAATACAACAAATGCAAAACATGTCAACATGCAAACTTCATAAGAAACTTCAAATAACTCATACAAATTAAATCATCAAGCTAGCCAGAAGTAAATACAAGTGCATAAGTCATTTGAATAGTTCGTGTGTTTACAGTTTTTTGCATGACCAGTTTTCTATAATGTTTTCAAGCAGTTGCACCTGATGTCGATGACTTACATGTCTCCCAATGTAATGCATATGCTAACAGTAACACCCGAGAAGCTAGAGAAAATGTCACTTTCTTGTGTATAACTCATGGATAGCGTATGTTTTCAAAACAAGGAAAGTTCCTCCATTGATGAATACCCATTTTCAAAAATCAAAATGAAGGAATTTACAAAACACCAAGAGAGTATACCTTCAACCCGAGAAGGCATTTCAAAAGCAAACTCATTTCAAAACCTTGATTCAAAATCAATGACAAATTCAACCTGTCAGCATTTTCTCAGCCAAAAATGCTCTATATTTCAAAAACTACCTACCCAATATCCATGAGTTACATGCAAGGAAGAAACATGGTGTCTCCCAAGTCAAAATTAAGGCACTTCCTTCTTTGATATATACAGCAAAGACACACATACCAAAGAGGGGCATCTGTTAACACCCAAATTTTGACTCGGGTCATGTAATAGCATAAGGACAACAAAACAACATTTAGGCATCAAGACTCCAAGCACCCTTGGTTTAGGAAGAGCAAACCTGGACTCTAACAAGTTAGGCATTCCCAAAGAAGTCTTCCTAGATGCTCTAGTCACGAATGAACCAATCAAAACACCTCATTACAGCCCAAAAATGCACCATTTCAGGACAAACCCTAAGCTTTCTCAAAGCATCAACATGACATTGAGGGTCCACATTTGAGAGCATCATCCATGTCATCAGCAAGTTTTCCATCTCCTATAAGCCTTTCTCCAACAAAGTATCACAAATGAAAAAATTATCATTTTGCCCTTTTGCCTTAAAAGGCCAAGAACTCACTATTTACCACTCATATCACTAAATTTCTCCTACCTATATAAGCTTTCTTGTCGTGAAGCATCATAGATGAAGAATTCTCATTTTCACTTATTTCAACGAACAGGCAAAAAATTATCAGTTTACCCTTTTCACCTCAGAGCGTTTACCCCTAGACCCTCAAAGGATCCCTAGAGCCTCTCATGTTGTCTAAATGGTGTAATTTCAAATCCTATGCATCCCTGAGTCTCCCTACTCTAAGGAATTCATCATAGAATAGATACTTCTCAAGAATGGAAACAACCAATTTCTCAATTTATGATAACCCTGACCAGGAAATGACCCTTACAGGAGCTCTTAGAGATTCATCCGATCTCCGAATCTAGAAAGGTCGATTGTTGTGTCTCAGCCTCGGCCTTAGCTTCAAATATCTAGGTCTGAGAAGATAATTTTGAAATCTTGCACCTCTATAAAATATCAAATCTTCTCCGAGAGGTTAAAAAACTTTTTTGCCGCATTTTGCTCATATAGAGCTAGAATATTCTCCAGACCTCTAAATCAGGATCAATTGGTGTCCATCTCTCTGGAATCATGAGGCCTTCAAAGAACTATCTAAGGAGAGTAAACTTTTGTGAAACTTATCTGCCAAGATTCCCTTAGATACTCTGAAAAGTGTAACAAATCAGGTCTAAAAATCAGGTCCTCGACCGACTCCTGGGAGTTCATCTAAAATTAGAACTTCAGTTAGTCAGTGGCCACCCTACTATAAATTTAGAGCTTCAAGACTATTAGATTCACACAAAATTACAAAAACCCTATGGCCCAAGCCAGGAAAAAGCACTTTTCGTCTATATTTGGCACATGGAATGCCCTTAAAAGTTCTCCCAGACTCGGAATGCAGCAAAGTCAAGCCATTTTCTCAGTTTCACCCCTGTCCTCAAAAAAGCATTTCACAAACTCCTGATTCAGAGAATGTCCAACAATTCAATTTCATCCATCTTTAGGCAACTAGAGAAACCTAGTCTCTCCAAGCAACCTTGTTCGAAAAGCTCTCGACAACTGTCCAAGAACCCGACAGCCATTATAATAGCTCCTATAGCTCCAAAACTCCCCAAGCTTCAAATCCCCCAAATCTGATTTCACCCCTTGCCCTTTTCATAATTTGGTTCTGACTAGACTAGTGCAATC
This sequence comes from Platanus orientalis, assembly GCA_025762735.1. Lineage (NCBI taxonomy): Eukaryota > Viridiplantae > Streptophyta > Magnoliopsida > Proteales > Platanaceae > Platanus > Platanus orientalis. The sequence continues at coordinate 374 of JAOXJP010009610.1, read as the reverse complement.
AAAGCATCTGCAACCTATGAAAATGACATTGACTGGGCCAATTTCCAAGCTCAAATGCTCGCAGGGTGTGACGGTAGAGAGAGGGTTCGAAAACCCTAAAAACAATAAATATCATTAATTAGCTAAGACTTTTCAACTTAGCTCATTAATGGCATTTAATGTTTGAATGACTCATGAAAACCCTTAGATTGGAATCTTCTACTATGCACCCTTATCCCTTACCCTTAAATCTAGGGGTTGAGATTAAAATCCCTAGGGTACCCCTCAAGCACTCCCCCCTTGAAATTTGCAACCAATGGAAGCCCACTTAATGGCATCTCCCATACCCCCTTTCCACCTCACCAATCTATGCCAACAAACACAAGTCAATCTCC
>JAOXJP010009600.1:0-17880 GCA_025762735.1 Platanus orientalis | reverse complement strand
GCTTTTAGTTGTGTGGACCAAATAGGCCCACGTGAGTGACTTAAGCCCATGAGAGTGTTTAAAAGATTAGAGGGAATTTTAAATGAAAAGTTTTGTTTTAAGTTTTAGTGTTTCTTTCCAAAACAAAGTACAACCCAACTCCCAAAGGCTTTTGCTTTTAAAGTTTAGTCTTACATAAGAAGTGGGGAACTTCAACATCCACCTTATAAGTAAAGGCAAGACCTTAAGGGGTAATGGAGTTGAAGAGTAGAGGGGAGTTTGGGGGATGTTTGTTTGCATCACACGCGGGCACCGAACCGAGCCAGGCTAGGCCAGGTTGGGTGTGAGTGTGGGTGTGGGTGTGTACAACCCAACTCCCAAAGGCTTTTACCTTTAAAGTTTAGTCCCCTATGAGAAGTGGGGAACTTCAACATCCACCTTATAAGTAAAAGCAAGACCTTAAGGGGTAATGGGGTTAAAGAGGAGAAAGGAGTTTGGGGGATGTTTGTTTGCATCACACACGCGCGCCGCATTAAACCGAACCGAACCGAACAAAGTTAAGTTGAGTCGGGCTGGGTTGGGTTGGGTTACACGAATTAATTAATTGTTATATTTTAAATTTAAATAAATATATTTATTTTAATTGATTACACTTTAATTGATTTCCTATTTACTTGATTCAATATATGGTAATCTAATTGACGCGGTATTGAATTTATTACGCATTTATTATTTTCCTAAAGAGCCTAGCTCTTTATGGAAAGTAAGGGTGTATGCGATCATCATCTTCATAATAGAAGATGAGGAGAATGAAGAAGAACACAGAAAAGATTTTGTGCGAACCAGTGGTCTCCTTCTTCTCCGTTCTCTATTGATTTCTTATTTTTTCAGTTTGTGTTTGATATATATTCCTCCATTGGCACTGGAGGTTGGTCTGAGCTATTCGTGTGAGTCTCTGTTAACCTGTGTGGGGTCTATCAGAGAGGTTGGTGTTTCCTGGAGGTGATCACCGATAAAGCCTATCGTACCAGCAACAGGCCAACGAATATCACTTTAAGGACAACATTCTATACGTGTTTAATCATCAACCGATAAGTTACTTCTATCTCTTTAATTTACAGATTTTGGATTGATACTTATTTTGTTGGACTGCATCTACTACATACCGAGCTATCTGTGAGTTGATACGCATCATATTTGCTACTGCCATCATTTACTATTGTCGGATATTGACTTAATTCAAATACGTAATGCAGTATTGTGTTCTGGAAAAGCTCCAAACAATCATTCCATGTAGCATTCTCCTTTTTGTTACTGCATTTGGGTCCAAGTGACACTGTGTGACTCTGGGCATGAAGGGTTTGCTATATGGTAACTTGCACCGTCATCTTTAGGAAATCATATTTTGTTGTGGAAACGAAAGAACGAGGAGTATGTCTCATGAAATACTTGCAATCTTCAGGGTATGGGGCTTTGGAGTACCACCAATCGACGTCACCCTGAACATCTTCGGATGCAATGGTGGATAGAGAAGACCAGAAGGATATGAAAATAACAAGTAGTTCCAAATGATGGGTCAAATTACATCAAGAGGGCCAAAATTTTGACCCAAAAGCTTCCTAATAGCCTAAATTATGATATCCAGATCATAATTTAATAATGATAATAATAATAATAATAATAATAATAATAATAATAATAATAATAATGTTATTAGTAAATTATATATAATTTAATTATATTATATTTAATAAAATCAAATAAAGACACATCTAAATACTAATTAATGTGATATGATTTGGGTTGGAATTGATCAACATCTAATCCATTGGTGAACATACAACAAAGCTTGTCTGGATAGTCCCGGGCTGCTTGGAACTGATTTTTTAAGGGATATAAAAGTTGGGTCTTGAACTATTTAAAACAAAGGGAATTGGAGAATGATTGTCTGTGATGAAAAAACCTGGGAATTGGAGAATGATTGTCTGTGATTAAAAAACTTCTGTAGACGTACCAAAGATTATCGAGAATGGATTTCTTCTTGCAAAAAAATGCCTAGCGCAAAAAAGCAAAATCACATGTTGTACTCGTGTTGAACATTTTTTCAGGTGATGTATTTTGAATTTGGTGCCTCTTTTTGACACCTATTTTTCAACTGAAAACCTTTCTGAACATTTACCACATGTCAGCCAAATCAGCTTCCCAGAGGATCCCCCAAAAAAATGAAAATCACTTTTCAACGCTGATGTGTCCACCCCTGACAAGGAACAGTAATGAGCATTTGTTAAGGGAAGCCTGACAAGGAGAAGTGATGAGCGTTTGTTAAGGGAAGCGTTCATAAACTGATCCCGTCTTTCTCTTGCGTTGGCAGATAAATCTGACCACAAGAGATGATTTTTTGTCTCATTCGGCTTTTATCCTTGATGGGTCTATTAGATAAATCAACTGCTGCCAACGCAGCTTAATTTGACTACGGATTAACGCCAACAAGATCCATCTGTCTAAGGATTAATGCATAAAAATACCACAGTACCATTGCACATTTGAATTTGCACTCGGGACCCCTGTAGTGGTGTTTCCTACAGCAATCACCACTAGTTGACACGTGTCAAAGAAAGCATCCAAAAAAGGCCCCAAATTTAAATGTTCATTACATTTCAATCCATAGTGTTCTTCTCTGATTCTTTTGAAGATGCCAAGCTTGCTAAATTGGTAAAGTCTATGGGTGTCGTACAACAGACCTGAGTTCAAAAACCCATCTTCACCTATAATTACCAATCAAAAAGAAAAAGAAAGAAAGAAAAACAAAAGCATGGTGATCGCTAGGAAACATCACTGCAGAGAATCCCGACTTCCCAAGTGTTGAACTTGTTGAGTCCGCCAGACTAACCTTCAAGTAGAGCTGGGCCAGAAGCATATACTCTTTTGAGTAAGTCCTATTTTGCTGGCTACAACTCTCCGAACCGCCAATCAACAGGTGGGCTACCTCTGAAGAGCAAGGTTGGCCCAGCTAAAGTTAATATACCTGATTACCAAAGAATCAGGTACGAACAATCCATGAGCCAATAGGTGCAAATGGATTCAGGGGCTCCAAAAATATGATAAGCGCCCCACAAAAAGTGCAAGTCACTTTTTCGGTGCTGATGTGGCCACCCTTGACGCCATTCCCACCTAATCGTACAAGGGGCTGTTGGTACTAAATCAAAGCCTGATTAGTATAAATTGTCTATGAAACAGTGATTGGTGGACCACATGTAAGGTGGCTAAGGTCAAGAAGTGAGATCCATTAATAAAGATGGACATCCGGTGGTGTTAAGCCAATCATCTACTCATGGAGAAACTATCACCATTCATTCATCTCAACAACTGAATCAATCTACGGTTAGTTGGATTCTGTCACTACTGTGAAAAAGAGTTAACTTGCATGTTACAGTGCTTCAAAACAGCAACGGTAATAACTACCAGTAAGAGAAACAAATGCAAAGCAAAAGCAAATCAATAATGGATGACCTTCGATGCATGGTGGTGGCGCAGACCTCTACTCTGTCCTTCACGGACGACGGGCCTAGAGCAGTTCAGTCGAATATGAGCCAGTGGTGGGGTAGGAACTTCAAGGCTTGAGAGCTTCATCATCGCCAGGGCGAAGTCCTTGCGGAAGATGGAGTCGTCAGAAGCATAGGCATGGACCCATTTCTTAGTTTCTTCACTGGCCATTAGTTGCTGATCTGTGTAAAGGATCCCTCTTCCTTTCTCAAGACTCCTGTAGTATTGTGTACCAAAACCAGACCCTGCTCCATCGTAATCCATCTCCATGCCTGGTTCATCTGATGAGCTGCTGGTGTTGTTGCACCTGGATTTCATGAGGTCGAGGAATCCGAGGTCAAGTGACGGGTCAGGTCCACCGGTACCGGCGAAGCTGTACAGACTATTGGTGAAGAACTTGCAATGAATCATGCCAATGGAGTGAGCACCTGTGAATAAATCAGAACAGAATTTTCAGAAAGCAGAGGAGCTAAAGAAATCACCAAATGAACTCAGGAATGAAACCCATTTTTAGTAGAATTCCCAGAAGAGAAAGAACAGAAACAAGTGTAAGCAACAAATTGAATGACGAAAATCCCAAATTGATCAAATTCCAAGAACAAAGATTGCTTCAGCAGCTATAGAGATTTGGGGGAAAAAGACCCATTTGATTCAAGAATAGGGAACCTATCAAACACCAATTTCATTCACATAGCAAGGACGCAAAATCACTGATTGGAAGAAAAACCCATTTTGATCCGATACATATTTCAATAACCCAGAACAAATCACAAAGATTGGAAATCCCATTACAGTCGAACCTCAAAAACAGAGATTTCTTCACAAGAACAGAAAATTACCCGAAGGGAGACGGTTTCTCTCTCATCAAATCCCCGATCTGAGGACATAAGGAAATCGGAGAGATTCCCATTGGGGGAAGGGAGCTCGTTAGAGGCTATCTCGCGGAAAGATAAATCACTCTCTCCGTCCTGTATTCAATGGGTAGAAGGGACTGCCAGCCTGTGATTCCATGAATCAGAAAAATCTCAGATAACAAGATGTTATGCGAAAACCAAGATCTGTGATTGTATGCAACAAACAAGAAGAGAAGAAAAAATATAGCAAACAAACAATCTCACAAAGTGAACAAGATGATTTAAATGGTTTGGCTTGAAGCCTACGTCTACGGGTGAAAACGGAGAAGAGATTCCACTATGATTGAAGAACAGAAATTACAATGAATAGTGCGGTGGCACAAAGATTGAGAAAACCCCAAATATAAACCTCCAAAACCCTAATGTCCATGGGTTGGATCTAGATACAAAACGGGTCCATTTTCGGGTCATATTCAGTTTTTTCGGATCGTCTTCCCGGATTATATCTCGGGTTGAATACAAGACATTAACCCAACAAATCTCTATCTTGGCTTGAATTCTACCAAGGTTACATAGTACGAAAACACTTTACTCCCATCTTCTCCACACAACTCTGAAGGATAACTCTATATACTACGAACTCCAATCAAATCCAAGCAATGCTTGAACTTGAGACCTAGAAGTAGCTTGGTAAACATATCAACTAGATTATCTTTAGTTCCAATATTCTTCACTGCAATCTAACATTGCCCAATGATCTCTCTAATGAAGTGATATCTGATATCTATATGTTTCATCTTCTCACGGTATATCTGATTTTTAGTCAGATATATGACACTCTGACTATTACAATGCATTATAGTCAAACCTTGTCTTAGACCAAACTCGCCAAGCAAGCCTTTCAACCGTATAGCTTCTTTCACTGCTTCTGTCACCGCCATATACTCAGCCTCAGTAGTGGATAAAGCAACTATACTCTACAATGTTGTTTTCCAACTAACTGTGCAACTAGATAAAGTGAATACATATCCTGTCAAAGACCTCCTCATGCCATGATCACCTGCATAGTCTGAATCTACAAACTCAACTGTGTAGCCATCTAAACCACCCATTTTATCAAACATCAAACCAACATCTGTAATGCTTTTAAGATACCAAAGTATCTACTTCACTGTCTGCCAATGTGCAATCCCTAGATCACCTATATATCTACTAACAATACTGACAACATATAAAATATCAAGACATGTATAGACCATGCCATACATGAGGCTCTCAACTGCACTAGTATAAGGAACATGAGACATGTACTCTCTTTCCTGTTCTATCTGTGGTGATAACTCTACTGAAAGTTTGAAGTGATTAGCCAATGGAGTATTCACAAGTTTAACATCCTACAACCCAAAACGCTCAAGTATTCTTTCAAAATAATTTTTTTGAGACAAGTACAACTTTCCTGCTTCTCTATCCCTGCGTATTTCCATACCCAAAATCTTCTTTGCTGCCTCCAAATCTTTCATCCCAAATTCACCACTAAGTTGAGCTTTTATCTTGTTGATTGCATACATGTCTTTAACAGCAATAAACATGTCATCGACATAGATAAGCAAGTATACAAAAGAGTCATCTAGAAGTTGTTTAAAATAAACACAACTATCATACTAGCTCCTAAGAAAATCATGCTCAAGCATAAAAACATCAAACCTCTTCTCCCATTGCTTTAGAGACTATTTCAGTCCATACAAAGACATTTTCAATAGGCACACATAATCTTTTTTTTCTGGAATCACAAACCCCTCTAGCTACTGCATGTAAATTTGCTTCTCAAGCTCACCATACAAGAAAACTGTTTTGACATCAAGTTACTCCAACTTCAAGTCAAACATAGTAATCATGGTAAGCATTATACGAATGAAACTGTGCTTCACTATTAGTGAGAAAACTTCATTAAAATCCACACCCTCTTTTTGTCCATTTGCAACCAAATGTGTTTCGTATTTTACACTGTCAACACCAGATGTCCCTTCCTTCTTCTTGTAGACCCATTTACAACCTATGATCTTCTTCTTGGCTGGTGGTTTAACTAATTCCCAAGTTTGATTTTTATAAAGAGACTCCAACTCTTCATTCATAGCAACCACCCAATGCGCAGATTCACTGTTTGTAACAACTTCATGGATGTAGAAGGCTCCCTGCATTCAATATCTTCTTCTGCAACATTCAATGCAAAAGCAACCAACTCTGCATAGTTGCTATACTTCTTTGGCCGTTTAATCTCCCTCCTTTGTTACCCAGTAGCAACACTGTACTATGGTTCCTCCTATACAACCTCTTCACTAGAATGCTGCTCCTCATCCTCCTCTGAGTGAATGGAAGTATACTTTCGTACACCTTCCCAAAATCATCAAACTCAAGCTCCACTTGCTTCTTGATACCATGCTCTATTCTTGCATCAACAACCTCCTTTTCTGGTTTAGCATAGCAAATTCATCAAAGATAACATCCCTGCTAATAATAAACTTAGGTGACTTGGGATCAGTGCATCATAACCTGTATCTCTTCATCCTAGATGCATAACCAAGAAAAATACATTTTTTAACTCTAGGTTCTAGCTTACCTTCATTAACATGGGCATAAGCTAGACAACCAAAAATGTATAAACCAGAATAATCTACAGGAGTGCCAAACCATCCCTCATGAGGTGTCTTGCACTCAATAGCCGTTGATGGAGATAAGTTTACCAAGTGACAAGCTATGGTAACTGCTTCTACCCAGAATTCTCTTCCTATCCCAGCATTAGAGGGCATGCTACGAGCTCTCTCAAGTAATGCTCTATTCATGCGTTCTGTCACCCTATTCTGCTAAGGAGTATGCTTAACCGTGCGGTGTCTCACAATCTCTACATTCCTGTAAAACTCGTCGAACTCTCTTGAACAAAACTCCAGCCCATTGTCTGTTCTCAGCCTCTTGATCTTCTTGCCTGTTTGTTTCTCAATCATGGTCTTCCACTGCTTGAAATTGAGAAACACTTCATCTTTTTATTTCAAAATAAACACCCAGACCTTCCTAGAGAAATCATCTATGAAGGTCAATATGTAACGAGAACCACCATTTGAAACAACTCGAGATGGGTCCCAAAGATCTGAATGAACATAGTCCAATGTTCCTTTGTCCTATGAACAACAGTACTGAACTTCACTCTGCGTTGCTTCCCAAATACGCAGTCCTCACAAAAGTCTAACTTCATTGTCTTCTGACCACCAAGCAAGCGTTGCTTGCTCAACATAGTCATCCCCCTCTCACCCATATGCCTAAGCCGCATATGCCAAAGGTGGGTAGTGTCTGAATTAGTATCTGTAGATGATGAAACTGCTGTTGCCCTTGAAACTGTACTACCCTGCAACACATATAAATTTCTATTCTTCTGTCCTCTCATCACCACTAGTGCACCCTTTGTCACTCTCATGACTCCACTTTCAATGGTATACTTACATCCAATAGAATCAAGAGCGCCCAATTGAGATTAGGTTCTTCTTTAGATCTGGTATATGTCGAACATCTGTCAAGGTCCTAACAATGCCATCATGCATCATAATCTGAATTGTCCCAACTTATACAGTCTTACAGGCTATGTTGTTTTTCATCAAGACTGTACCGCCGTTCACCTCCTTATATGTTGTAAACCAACTCTGGTTCGGGCACATGTGAAAGGAACAACCTGAATCAAGGATCCACTCCTCATCAGTACACACACTACAATGAGAAATAACAAGGACATTATCAGAACCATCAGAACTGTCTTTTGCTACACCTATAACCTCTTTCCCCTTCTTCTCCTTGAGCTTTGGGTAATCTCTGCGAAAGTGCCCAGGCTTATGACAATAATGACACTTGTAATTCTTTGATCTAGATTTGGATCTAGATTTTCCCTTTTCAGATGAACCTTCTTCATTCGTCCTTCCTCTAACCACTTGCCCTTCCACCTGACTAACTCCCTCTTTTACAGACACTCTCTTTCTCAATTCTCTGGAATGCAAGGATGTTTTAACATCCTCTATGAAAATCAAATCCTTCCCATAAAATAGGGTAGTGACAAAGTGCTCATAAGATGAGGGTAGGGAACACAACAAAATTAAATCCTGATCCTCATCATTTACTTTTACGTCTATATTTTTTAAAATTCATAATAATTTTATTGAATTCATCAAGATGAGTCTTCAGTGACATATCTTCTCTCATCCTCAATGTATAGAGGCGTTGTTTGAGATACAACCTGTTCGTGAGAGATTTTTTCATATACAGACTCTCTAATCGAAGCCACAATCCAGCCATCGTCATCTCATCAGCAACCTCCGACAGAACTTCATTAAACAGACACAATTTAATCGCACTAAGTGCCTTGATGTCAATTTATTTTTCTTCGTCTTCCTTCATCGTCGTGGGTAATTTTTCCTTCCCTAATAGCGTCTTGTATAGTCCTTGTTGTGACAACAACACACTAATCTTAACGGGCCAGAGACTGAAACTGTTCTGCCCATCGAACTTCTCAACTTCGTACTTTGCAGCCATTACAATGATCAACCGAGCTCTGATACTAGTTTGTTAAGTGGAAACCAATATTTGTGATCATATGCAGCAAATAAGAAGAGAGAAAATAAAGTAGAAAACAATCACACAACAAGAGCAAGACGATTTACGTGGTTCGGCTTGAAGCCTACGTCCACAGGCGAAAATGGAGAAGAACTTTCACTATGATCGAAGAACAGAGATCATAATGAACAGTATAATGCCACATAAATCGAGAAAACCCCACATATAAACCCCCAAAACCCTAATCTCAGCGGGTCGGATTTGGACCCCAACTTGGATACAAAACGGGTCAAAGGATTCACTTTGCTCACCTTTGCCTGTTTTGGGGTCATATTCGGGTTTTTCGGATCGTCATCCCGGGTTATATCTTGGGTTGAATACAAGACATAAACCCAACACTAGGAACCAAGGAACAGAGGTGTACCAACTTCTTCTTCAAAGGGCATTGAATGACTGAGCTTTTAAACAAATCTAAAGGATGTCAAACTTAGCCGATGAAGATGATTATAGGATATGCAATAGGGAGTCTATATGTATCCTCTCTTTTAAGTCATGCTTTGACATGATGTTGGTAACCCAAAGGTTCAGGGAGAGCTTGCCTAGAATACCTCTCGAGAGGTTCTTTGTATTATTTATAAACCCATTGAAGAAATGGTTACAACAGAACAACTGAATAAACCACTTTCTATTTGTAACAAGACTAACGAATCTAATTACTATTCCTCCTCAAGGGAAGGAGTGGAAGCACCTATAACTTGTATTTAAAATTACAAAATTGAAGAAGAGAGGTTTGTGAAGATGTCTGCATACTGATCTTGTGTTGAAATATGAAGCACTTTGATTTGTTTTTGTTGCACTTTTTCCCAAACGAAAAGATAATCCAACTCTATGTGTATTGTTCTAGCATGAAAAACTAGATTAGATGTAAGAGATGGGAAACAAATTGTCACACCATATAATTGGAGAATGTGAGAATGGTACTTTCATCTCTTGAAGCAACATCTTTAGCCACGTGATTTTAGCATCCGTGGAGGCTAATGCACGATATTCAGACTCAGTTGAAGATATTGATATAGTAGGTTGCTTCTTAGCTGACCACACGATTGGGTTATTACCAAAATAAATGCAATATCTGGTTGTGGACCAACGATCAACAATATCTCCAGCCTAGTCTGCATCCAAAAAACCTTCTAGAGTAAGTGAGTCTGGTTTAAATTGAAGACCATAAACAAGGTTCCATGAATATAACGTATAATTCTTTTGATCCCCTAGAAATGAGACTGATGTGGTTCAGGCATGTGTTGAGAAACACAATTTACAACAAAACTTATGCCTGGCCTTGTAATTGTTAAATATTACAACACACCAACTAAACTTCGATAAATGCAACTATTGTAAATAAAGGATCATGAGCAACTGAAGTAATCTTCTTGGTCAAAATAGGATGGTACACGGCTTGCATGTAAACATTCTAGCTTTATGTATTATAAAGTTGGAATAGTTCTCTTAAGAGAGATAAATACTTGACCCTTGCTTGATAAATTCAATACCTAGGAATTGCTTAAGATTGTCAAGACTTCTCATGTCAAAATGAGTGTTGAGTGCTTGTAATAGTGAAGCTATAAACACCATGTCATTTCCAGTAAGGAGTATGTCATCCACATACGCTAATAATATAGTGATTGAATTGAGAGCATGTTGAATGAACAGGTAGAGTTATCCAACTGACACATGTTAAAACCTTGTTCTGATAAAAATTGAGAAAACCTGGAATACCAAGCTCGTGGTGCCTGTCTACAACCATAGATTGCCTTGCGAAGATGACAGAGATGATTGGGGTCAGATCTACAAACCCCTTGAAATGCTCCATAAAAATACTTTCAGAAATATAGCCATTTAAGAAGGTGTTCTTAATGTCCTATTGATGTATTTTTCAATTGAAGTGCATAGATAAAGATAGAAAAGTTCAGACTATGGCCATTTTAATAACTGGGCTAAATGTATCTGTAAAATCTAACCCCCGTTGTTGTGTGAATCCTTTTGCAACTAGTCATGCTTTGTAGTGAACTATATTACCCTTTGAGTCTCGTTTAATCTTGAAGATCCATTTTGAACCTATAACTCTCTGAGTAGAATTCGCAAGAACCAAAGTCCAAGTTCCTTGATTTTGGAGATCTTGAAACTCTTCTGACATAGTTTTCTCCAGTGAGTATAACGAGCCACTTCAGAATAACACGATGGTTTTGTCTCAGTGTCATCTTGAGCTATTAAACAAAGCCTGATTTTTGGCTTAGAAATCCTAGCTTTGAGGTGCGCCAAGATGGGATGAGTGTTTTTCTTGTTTTTGGAATTACATAGTTGATTTTTCAGTGGAAAATGATCAGGCACTTGATCGCCACTAGGGATGATGATAGTTGTGAAAAATTCAGAGGTGAAACATCACTAATAGAAGAGGATAAAAAAGGGGAGTTAGCTCTATGTGTAGAACTTGGATCAGATATTGATTTATCAGCCTTCTGTTCAAAGGAAGAAGTCGAGTTTGAAACAAGAAGTGTAGATGATAGAGACATTGGTGTTGGAAATCAAACCACAAACCTAATGGAGAGTTCGGGAAACTACTGGAGAAGTTCTCGTCGACGATAAAAGAAACCAGAGAGCTGACACAACCGACCTTCCGAAGATAGTAGAGAAGCATCTTCCACTGCTCATGAAGATACTAAAAGTCGGCGAGCTTGACCAGAAAATAGACGACAAACGCGTTTTCTAAGTTGGTAGACAACTAATAGTCTAGAATATTTTATCTAGAGAATTCATTATAGGCGGTCCCATGCAGCTATAAAAGAAACACATCATGTCTCATTTGGACATGTCTCGAAATGTGTCTTGAAGTTTATCTTGAGTAAAAGAAGTGGTCCATGTGTTTCCTAAGCATATCTCGTATTGAGTCTCTTAGCATGAGAGTGTAGAGTGTCTTTCATAATAAATATTAGTGGGGTCAATATGTTCGTGAGTGCATAAATAAAGAAAGTATCTGATACGTGCCCCCCACACTTAACAAGTGGTATCAGAGCAACGTCTTCAGATTCAACAAGTGGTATTAGAGTTGGTACCATACGATGCAGCAGCGGAAGCATGGAGGCTCCATAACCCATAGAGCGGGTTTGATTCAGCACAGCAGAAGCGTGGTAGGTTTATAATCTATAAGAGCAGGGGTAACAACCTACAAGTCTAGTGCTCTTGCCGAGTTATAAAGATGACCTCCAATATGGTACAACCTCAAATTTCGAGATTAACAAAGGAGAATTATGAAAGTTGGCATATACAAATGAAGGCATTGTTCGGGTCACAAGATCTTTGGGAAATTGTTAATGATGGTTATGTGGAACCTACTACCGATGAAGAAGTTTCATACTCCATTGAGCAGAAGATTTCTTTCAAAGATCAAAGGAAGAAAGACATGAAGGCTTTGTTTTTAATCTATCAAGGGTTGGATGAATCAACCTTTGAAAAGGTCGCCGAAGCGACGTCAAGCAAGCAAGTATAGGGAATCCTTGACACTATTTTTAAAGGAGTTGATTAGGTGAAGATAATTCGTTTGCAAACTCTTCGAGTGGAGTTCGAGGAAGCTCACATGAAAGAAGGTGAGAGTATTTCTGATTATTTCTCAAAGTTGACTCTAAATGAGAAGAAAGCTAGACACGAAAACTGGCAACGTGGTGGCGGCACTCATAATCTTTGTGGAAAATGACGAGGACTAGGAATTTCTCAAAGCCAAAGACAAAGCCCACAAGGGAACAACATCAGTAATTGCGGAAGCGAAAGAGGCTGAGGTAAATTTACTTTTGCTCATCAAAATACAAAAAAATGTTCAATGTTATAATTGCAACAAGCTTAGACATTATGCTTTTGATTGTTGGAATAAGCTAGTAGATCGGTATGAATAGTCAAACTTAGCAAAAGCAACAAATCAAGAAAAATAAGTCTCCATTCTACTTCTTACACGAGAAGATGCACATGATAAACAAAACGTGTGGTATCTTGATTCTAGAGCTAACAACCACATGTGTGACAAAAGGGAGTTATTTGAAGAACTTGAAGACATCCATGGGAATGTAAGCTTGGGAGACTCATCAAAGCTTTCCGTCAAAGGTAGAGGAAAGATTAAAATTTATCAAAAGGATGGTATGCCAAGTTATATTTCCAATGTATATTATGTGCCCAACATGAAAAGCAATATTCTTAGTATTGGGAAACTCTTAGAAAAAAGGTATGTAATACACATAGAAAATTTCTCTCTTTCCTTAAAAGATGTGAATGGGAGACATATTGCTCAAGTTCAAATGGGGAAGAATAGTAATCATATGTTTCCACTCAATTTGAACAAAAGTGTTGAAAAGTGTTTTCTTGGACTTATAAATGATGAGTCATGGAAATGGCATATTCATTTTAGGCATATCAACTTTAGTGGGCTGAAGCTATTATCCACTACAAGCATGGTGTATGGTTTGCCAATCATTAAAAGTCCTAAGCATGTGTGTGAGGTCTACACACTTGGCAAGCAACAAAGAAAATCTTTTTCAGTCGAAAAATCGTGGAGAACAAAGTCACCATTACAATTGATACACACAAATATTTGTGGACCACTAGAGCAAACATCTCTTGGAGGTAACAAATACTTTATTACATTCATTGATGATTTCAGTAGAAAGTTATGGGTGTATTTCATGAAAGAAAAATCTATTGCCTTTACCATTTTCAAGAATTTTAAAGCTTATGTTGAATTAGAAAGCAATTATAAAATTAAGATACTCAGATCTGATAGAGGTTGAAAGTACACCTCAAATGAATTTCAAGATTACTGCAGACAACAAGGCATTAAGCAATAGTTTACAGCTGCGTATACACCGCAACAGAATGGAATAGCAGAGAGGAAGAATTACACCATCCTCAACATGACAAGAACGATGCTCAAAGAAAAAGGCTTGCCAAAGCAATTGTGGGCAAAAGCAATTACATGTACAACTTATTTTCTCAACAGGAGTCCTATAAAGAGTGTTAGAAATATGACACCATAGGAAGCATAGAGTGGCTACAAACCAAACGTGCCACATCTAGGAATTTTTGGGTGTATAGCATATGCTTAAGTTCCTGAAGCAAAAAGGAAAAAACTTGATGATCGTGGAGAAAAATACATTCTTATTCAATATAAAGAGGAGTCAAAGGCATAAAATCTCTATAATCCACTTACTAACAAAGTAGTGGTGAGTAGAGATGTCATCTTCAATGAAGAAGAAACATGGAGATGGAATAATGAAGATACAATCCAAGGAAAACAACTTGAAATGGAAGAGCAAGATGGAGACACTCAAATTTCAAATCATGAAGGCTCATAGCAAAATTTCTCAACACCTCCACATCTAACATCATCAAGCCAAGGAAATCAGGAAGAGCAAGTCACATCACAAGCAAGTAGATCATCAACAAATTCTTTGTCACATTGGACACCAATTAAAATGAGAAGCCTCAACGAGATTTATGACCAAATTAAAGAAATGAATCTCTATTGCCTATATGTTGATCATGAGCCTATCACTTTCAAGAGGTTGTGGAACAAGATTGCTGGAGAAGCATCATGGAAGAAGAAATTCATGCCATTGAGAAAACTAATACATGGGAGCTAACAACAATTCCTCAAGGTGAGAAAGCTATTGGTGTTAAATGGGTGTACAAGATCAAGAGAACGACCAATGGGAAAACATAGTCTTCAGCCACTTCAACCACATAGATGTACCCCAAATGGATTGAAGCTCTTCCTTCGCATGCTAGGGCGACACTTCCAACTAGGCAGACACTAAGGTGACTACATCCTCTAATGATAGCTTTTTCTCAGAAATGAAGACAGTTCGACCAACAACCGGAATCCCAAGTAGACATGAAACGTCGTCCAAGGTAATGGTCATCTCCCCAAATGACATATGGAAAGTATTAGTCTCTGGATACCATCTCTTCACAAACACTGAGACTATTATCTTGTTCACAAACTTGTATGATGTTGTGACCAAGGGATACATGCCAGAAGCACCGATCATTAATTGGAACATCTTATTAGAAGGATTAAATCTCTCAAACACCCACTCATTTATCTTCTGGTTGTGAGATAAACATTTAAGCGGTTCCTACTCCTATAATAAAAACAAATAGTGTTAATAACAGTAATAAATATAAACACTAAAAATTAACAACATTTAATAACAATAATAAATGAAAATAATCAATTTGCAATACCTTTCGTCGCTAGATTATCTTAGAAATGTATCTTGAAGCTCAATAATAAAGAAGGGTCTTCAGGAGCTCCAAGAACAGGAGCCTCCTAAGCTTTATCCTCCTTGGCATATAAATACGCCAAGTTGTTGTCTACTTGATGAGACACTGATGCTTCTGATACATCAGTGGACGCTCTCGACCTATGGGCACCGCGATTTTTCCTAGTTGATGCCATCGGTGGTACATGAGATGTGTGAGAAGTGCTGACATCCATATCTGTTACAAACCGAATTAACCGTAAAAAAAGGATAGAAACAAGCAACCTCATTAGATTGGGACAATGATTTTTCAATAAGAAATTTCAAGTGTTGGGCACCCAATAAAAATACAATTTATTCTTAGTACCCTCCAAAGTCTCAAATCTAAAGTAAGAGTTTCCATAAATATTTTAAGTTTCCCTCTTCATAATTTCTTTTCTAATGGAAACCTTCTACCCAAACCCAACAAATTGTATATTGCAAAAGTCTATCTAATCTCAGGGATAAAAAAAATTGCATACATGAACAAGAACCAATTTAACATGACAAAAAATTACATGAACAAAAAATACAAATATATTTAAAGAAAACACACAATTTTTTTTTTAAAATGGGGTCCCGTTAAGAGGTGCAGGTTAGACCTCAAGGCCCGAACAACACTGGTCTTGTTTGGACTTGTAGATCCAAACAACATTGGTTCTGTTTGGACCTGCAGGTCCGAACAAGACAAGCATTGTTCAGGTCTGTACCTCTAAACGAGGGAGAGTTCAAAAAAAAAGTACCTGTAAAGGCGGTGGTGGCAGGTCATTCAACAGTGAGGTGGCGGTGGCCGGAGGTGGGAAGATAAGAGCAACACACAAAAAAAGGAGAGGAAGAAGAGGAGAAGAAAAGAAGAAGAAGGAAGAGAGAAGAGAGAAGTGAGGAAGAGAGAAGAGAGAAGAGAGAAGAAAGAAGAGAGAAGTGAGAAGTGAGAAGTGAGGAAGAAGAAAGAAGAGAGGAGTGGGTTTTGGTGGTTTTACGTAGAGAGAAAAGAGAGGTGGAGTGTGGTGAGAAAAAAAGAGTGAAATGGGGGTCTAGGGTTGTGAGGGCATTTTAGGTAGGGGATGGGGTGTGGTGAGCGAAAATGGGGGGCTGGTGAGCGTGGGGGTGTGATGAGTAATTTTAGGGGTGCTAGTAGCAGCTCCCTAAAAATATTTTGGTCTATGAGTAGAGGAGGCCCGATATTTTCCACGACCATGAGATCATCCATTGAAGATGGATCTTGATCCTTGATTAAAAGAAGGATCATTGTTTTGGTGTAACTGTAACTGTAAGTGCCAATTGGATTAGTTTTTGAAGTTGAATGTGTTACTTGTTGATCTTCTGTGATCAATAAGTCTTGGAGTTCAGACAAAGACACCGATTGCAAGCAAATATGAGTAGTTGTTTTGAAAGAATTAAAGATCGAAGGAAGACCATTTAGAGAATATAGAACAATATCCTTGTATTCAGTCGGTGAAGAAACAGATTCAATTTTGATGGATCATATAGGGGAAATTAGGGTCCAAATGGATTTGGTTGTGTACTTCAGGATTGTCATGGGCTTGTGATTTGTGTAATTGCAGTCCGCTAGGCCATGGTGGCTCTACTTTATTCATGGGATTAGGGATATTGTTGCCTCTCTGAATATTTCCCACGTGTCGAGATCCCAAAATTCATTAGCCAATAAAGTGGCTAAATAGGGGTGGGTGGGTTTGGCTGCCATTTATAGCTCTAATGTAATGTCGGATATTCCGGATTCATGCCCTCAGGCCATTGTTGTTGTATATTTGTTATTTATCCAACCAAAAAAAAAAAAAAATTGGTGAAGAAATAGACGCCAATGTGTCTGCATTTCGCGATCGTCTATAAGATTCTTCAAATGAAAGATATTTGTGCGTGACAAAGATGAGAACTTGCATTCCAGAGCTAACCAGGCCTCACGGGCGTGTTCTAAATTAAGAACATGAGACAAGATTACCTCAGATATGGTTGCTAACATGCAACTCAGAAGTTGTTGATCTTCATATGGCACTGAGTTTCAAGTGAAATTGTAATGGCCTATCTAAATGCGGAAGTGTCCAGAGAAATTGTAAAGGGCTCTTCCCGATTGTCGATGGGCAAACATCTGTTTTTCTTTTTTCTTTCTTTTTAGCTTTTTTTACTTTTTTTTTCAATCGAAATTGTAATGGCCCTGAAACATGATATTTTTTTTTTCTTGCTCTCAGGTCAGGTGTTCATGCCGACCCTAGGGCATGACATCTTCATGTTTCAGGCAAGGTGTTCACACCAACCCTGAAACATGACATTTTCTTTTATTGCTCTTAGGTGAGGTCAATAGCCAGTCAGAGTATGCTGGATTCACCTGAGATTTACCGTCGGAATCATCTATAAATTCTACTGGTGCAGGATGAGATCCGTCAAGAAGATACAATAGATGGTGAGCTCTAATAGTAGTCATGAATTGAGACTTCTAGAGGAGATAGTTATTGTTGGAAACGGTTTTGAAAAACACCCAGATTTCTGTGAAGAAATCTGATCGGGTGGCTATGTTTGAGCTAAAATAAAAGTGGGACCCAGATGTCATTTAAGGT